>CM038215.1:124393027-124614017 GCA_021442155.1 Cymbidium sinense
AAACTATGCTATTTTTATTATGAAATATTCTCCAACAAAAGGTATAATGGCTAATGATAAGGTAAATGGCTTCAAGAACTTTTAATCTTTACATTTATTTTATTCTCAAGAATTTATATATAAATTAGGGCACCTCATCACAATTCATAGTCAAGAGAGCGGGACTACATGACAATATTGTCGGAGAATAATCTAGAAAGTATGAGTAAATTTAGCAAACAAAATTAAAAGAGCATGAAAAACACTAGAATTTATCTGGAAAACTCGAAAGTGAGAAAAATTATGGAACCACATCACACTAAAAAATTCATTATGAAAAAAATTAAGAAGAATTGTACAAATCTCTCTTCACTCAAGTCTGTTTAGCTGTCTTCACACCTCACTCAGTCTATGGCACATTTACTTCACATATATTCTTTGCATAATGAAGAAAACTATCATTAAAACTGCTTAAAAAGAAACTCTGCTTCTTCTAGCACTGCAGCGCTGCCAAAGCAGCTCTTAGGCACTGGCTCCTCTATTAGTTTGTCTCATTTACATGTGTTCTAGTGTCACGGCGTTGCATTATAGTGCCAATGTGTTAGCTTCTCTATCTTCTTGATAAAATCTCACGATTTATGGCATCAAGGTGCTAACCTTCAATGTCGAGGTGTTAGTGTCTATGTCTCTGAAGCAACTCTTTCATTACAAATGCACCATCTAAGCACAACACATTAAAAAAAAAAATTTGGGGGACTTCATCCTCGAACACTCAAGCAGGGGCTATGTTGAGTCAACATTACTTCCGCAATTGATCAACATAACCAACTCCATAAAATAATAAATATATGAGTTTAAAGTGTTCTCATATAAACCAAAAGCTATCTAGGTATGCATTATTAAAGTCATCTCTACCTGCAACTCCCACAAAGAAAAAAAAAGGTTGGTAAATCAACTCTTGAAAAAAGTATAATCGATTTGATTCAATTGTTTCAAAGACAAAATATTCTTAAAATCATATAATTTTATCATATTGAATTTATATTGTCAAAATACATAAAAAAATTATAAATTAGATGACTTATAGAAATATTCATAATTTTCTAAATTACTTTTTTTTTATATTTTGTGAATTATATCATTACTTTTTCCAATCTTTTATGATAAAATTAAAAACTAAATTATACTAAAAACAAGTCCAAAATATGATAAAATTATAATCAAAATTATATGAAAAAAAAATAAAATCAAAATCAAATTTAAAACATATTTCCTTCTATATATATATAATCCTCATTAAATTAATTCCCTGCAATACATTAATTATACTTCTCGAGTACAAGATTTCAATTTTTACAATAAAGAAGAGGGCACTAATTGACAAAAGACGCGTGTCAACAGTAGTCAACACGTCCATCATTTTTTAATTCTTTGAGTGGTTTTAATATGTGAAACCAAAAGAACTTTTGAGAAAAAAAATTTTAAAATCCGATATTATGGTTAAATTTTATAAATTATTAAATTAAAATCAAATTAAATATAATATATTTTACATTTATTATAAAAAAAATAAATCTATTAAGTTGAAATCCTTCCTAATTAAAGTTAGTCAAAGTAATATATATATAACTATATATATATATATATATATATATATATATATATATGGAAAAATTTGAGGGCATTAGCCCAATTCATTCCAATGTGTAAAAAGGTTACATGTAAAAAGTAAAAAAATTACAATATGCAAGGACAAGATCTGAATAAAAAACAACTAAAGTGATTTCAACACTAAAGTCTCTCCCTAGGGAGTCTAAGACAAAAAAATAGAGGAAAGTCTGAATAAAAATAAAAATAAAAATGCTGGACTCAGACTCAAAACCAGTAAAAACTGTAGCAGCTTGATATAAGATAACGACTAGTCGAGAAAGAAAATGAGAAAGCATGGTTTCCTTCAATGTCATCCGATGGGAATCATCGATCCAATATTGATAACCAGGTTGCTTTGAAGGCCAACCAACAGGATTCATCCAGAGGGGGTGTTGCAGTCATCATCGTCCAGCAGGGAGAAATTTTCGTATGAAGCCGTCGAAATCAGGGGGGGAGTTGAGAGTGGGGGGAAGAGACATGTTAAAAAGTTATACCCGCCCACCAGTCTCGAATTGTTTGCTTCACATAGGAAGGCCATTTATCTTTAATTTCCCACCTTGAGATTTTATAACCGACACGGCTCTTGATTTGAAGCTTTAGAGCTTGAGAGCTAGAGGGAGTTCCTGAATAAATCCTGCAATTTCTTTCTTTCCATATAGTATAAACCGACACAGTAGTAATAAGTAAATGCAATTTTTTGATAATTTTATGTGAATGGATATCCACATTACCCAATATATGTAAGGTAGAGTTAAGAAGGAAAAAATTCCCATTTGGGAGGAGACTTCTAATGATATTCATTGAAAAAGTGCATTCGAAAAACAAGTGGCTGTGAGATTCAGCTGTGTTATGACAAAAACAACACAACAAAATTGATCCAATGCCTCTCCTTGCAAGCACATCCGAGGTCTTAAGGCATCCCAAGAAGGCCATCCAACAATATAGAGCATAGTTTAAAGAATTCCCTTTGAACCAAATATCCTTATACCAGCTAGTGAGAGGAATGTTTTCAAAAAATGCCATTTTAAAAACCTTATTCAAAGGATTTTTATCCCCTTCCCATGAAATCCAATCAGCTCCTCCATTAATTTGAACACCGTTTATTTTTTCCAATAATAATGAGAATTCAGGATATGTATTCCAAGGGAGATGCCACTTCCTGTCTCTAATAAGAGCACTTAACAGACCTAAAAAACGGACCCGAGCCCCCCTATGAGTTGAATCATGTTACTATTTTCACACCAGGGATCTGTATAAAGAGACAAGTTACTGCCATCACCAACATTATATTTTAATTTAGCCTTAAACCTTTGTCCAATGGATCTCAAATCTTTTCATAAGGAAGAGATTCTATAATTTGAATGCTCTGCATGAACCATACTTTTGATCTACAAAGCAAGAGAATCCTTTTAAGAATCTTCCACGATTTTTAGCTTGCTAAATGAATTGAGGACTGCAGAGAGGAGGCCACTCCCTTTTCCCTTGGAAGAGTTGTTTTAGACCAAGATATAGTAGACTTCTTAAAACCTCCATTATGATAAGAAATTAGAGGTGAATGAATCAAGTTTCTTTAATATGCTTTTGGAATGGAGATAGATCTAAACCAACAGAGAAGATTGTTAAATGTAAGATCGAATTAATTGAAACATCCCTCCAAGTTAAAGGAATTTGCATTTCCAGCCGTCCAACCATTTATGAAGTTTATCAAAAAGAGTATTGAAATGAGCCACTTTAATATGACCTGCTACTAGTGGAAGACCATGGTAGGTAATGGGAAGGGAACCACTCAGGATATTTAAGTGCTGATCTAAACCCCTCATACTAGCTGATGCATTGGAAAAACAAATTATAGATTTTTCCTGATTGATACTTAAACCCATGTAAGCTTTTAAGGCCTCAAGGCAACTTGATAATGATGAGAGAGTTGAATTATTGGCTTTACCCATAGTAAGGAGATCATCAAGAAGAGTAAGTGTGAAACTTCACGTGAACCCACATCAAAAGGGTATCTTCGAGATTAACCTGTCTAGTAAAAAAAGATAAGGTGTCAATTGCTATAACAAAGAGGAAGGGAGAGAGGGCGCCCCGCTAAGCCCAATGAGATATAAACCGTCTTTAATTTCTCCATTGAGAACCACAGAAAATGGGACATCTAATATGCATGCCTCCACCCATTTCACAAATCGCATTGGATAGCCTTTGGCAAGCATCCTATGAATGAGAGATTTACAGTTTATTGAGTCAAAAGCTTTCCTGAGATCGAGTTTAGCTAAGAACATATTCTGAAGTTTAAGAGCAGAGAATTCCTTGGAGATTTCATTGGCCATGGATAAGCAATCAGCAATATCCCTCCCCTGAATAAAGGCGATTGAGCTGATAAGTGAAGGAGAGTTTTCTTTAATCTATTGGCCAAAATTTTTGCTATAACCTTGTAGAAGAAATTGCAAAGTGAAATAGGCCTGTAATCAGAAATGCAGCACGAATGTTTCACTTTTGGTATAAGAGAAATCAGGGTATGCTTGAAGCATCTCGACTTAGAAGAATTGAAGAAATGGTGTATAGCTCTCATAAATTGCTTCCGGTTATCTCCCAGGTTGATAAGAAGAACTTGGAATTGAAGCCATCAGAACCTGGAGCCTTATTTACATTAATACTTTTTTGAGCAGAAAGGATTTCCGATCACGACCCATAAGGTCTTCAACCCACCATAGAGGACATTCTCCCAATGGGAGATCTAGGGAGTGCCAAGTATTATAATTATAGTTGAATAGTGAAGAGTAGTACTTACAAATCTCCTCAGCCATGGACTCTTGATTAGTAATCAAACCAATCGGAGTGTAATTCCCTTATGAGATTGGCATTCTTCCTTTCTTTTATAGAGCTATACAGGAATTTCAGATCGTCTTCAGAATAAGTCAACTAGTGGACTTTTGCTCCTTGCTTTACCCACATGTTCTCTTTACGAATTAATTCAGAGTATTTGTAGTTTGCCTCCTTAACCTCCTAAATTAGAGTTAGGTTTTCTGGATCATGCTCCATTCTACTATAAGCCTCAAATTGATCTCTTTTGGCTTGGTTGATTTGTGAAAGGAGAGAACAAGGATCCCAATTCCTATCCTTGAAAGCTTTTTTGACATTTGCCATCTTCTTAGATAACACAAATAAGGGATCTCAGAATGTATATGTTCCAAGCCTCTTTTGTGATTTGAGCAAAATCGGAGAAAGAGTCGTGATTTCTAAACATGAATCGATGGGAAGTGGATAATGCATGCTTTGTTATAATTATAAGAGGTGAGTGGTCCGAGGAAAGGGAGGATGGAACTTTGTAAAAGGAGTTTGTACAGTCGAGCCATAATGGGTTACATAAAGCTCTATCAAGTTTGGAGAATATTGGATTGTTCACTTGGTTAGACCATGTAAAGAAAAGCCCCACACTAGGAAGGTCCATTAGTTCACATATTCAAACATCCCTTGAAATCAAGGGAATGATTAAGAGATAGGAGGTTGCCTCCATTTCTCCCCACTAACAAGACAAAGTTAAAATCACCCATTACAACCCAAGGTTGAGATTTGAGGGATCTTAAGGAGTTCCATAGAGTCGATAGAGCATCATTTTCTGCATACACACAAGTCATCTTAAAGGATACACCACCTGCTATAGTGATATTACCGTGAATGAGTTGAGAAGTTTTGGAAAGAGGTTTGAAATCTATCCTGCTGGAATTCCATTTAATCCATATTCGACCCCCCGATGCCATTTCGAAGTTCAAACAACTGGCTTCAAATGGAAAGAGGATGTATTTCTTCATAGAGAAGGGGTTGAGCAGGAGCTCTGGATTGATCTTTGTTTCAAGGAGACACAAGATATCAATACTAAAATCTTTGATTAACCGCATAAGCAATCGCCGCCTCGCCAGAAGCCCAAACGTTCCATCTACTGAGAAAGGTCATTAAGAAGATGATGAGGAGGGCTTTTGCCCTTTTTGTTTACCTTGTTGTTTGAAGGTGTAGAATTTTTTGGATTCTCCCATTGGAAGGACTTTCCACAGTATTTGGAGTTTTACCTCTCGATTTCAACTGCTCAAATCGGTTAGGAGAATTGGCCGCTGACCTGGTTAAAACTCCTGAGGTCATATGTTCCATTTGCTGATCAAGAGGTTGATCGTTACCAATGAGTTCCTCATTTAGCAAAGAGTTTGCATCAAAATCAGATGTTTCATCTAGGTGAGGGGAGGGTATCTCGGATTAAGAGTTTGAGCCGCAAAGCACGGATTAACTTCTGTCTGGTTTGGGCTCATGGGCAGTAGGATTGGTGGTGTCACTATTAATTTGAGTGGTGTGATTAAGATTTCGAGAGGTACCTCTAGAGACCGGATTATCTAATTGGCTCCTTAGACTTTGCCTGGTTCTGAGGGCACTTGTTCTCAGCATGAGAGAAGGATTGGCATTTGGTGCACAACGATGGTTTCCAATCATATACAATTGCTTGATCAAATTTCATCCCATTTAGATTGATAGGATCGAATAAGAGTAGATGTATTTATCCGCACACAAATACGCAAATGTTATGCTTTAGTTCCAAGTTATCCACTGCTAATGGTATTCCAATTTGGCTTGCCACCTTTGAGAATCCTTTCTCATTCCAGCAAAATAGTGGAAAATTTGGAAGTTTTATCCAGAGTGGAATCTCTGTGATTTGTTCCTTAGAGAGTCTGAAGTTCCACTTCCATTGCTGAAAGATGAACGGTCGTCCGTTAAGAAAGTACAGCCCATTGTCCTATACTAGATATCCCAAAGTTTAATGATATTTTAAGTTCTTCGATTTCACCGCAACTTGATCGGTTTGTTTTAATGTCAGATTCGTCGATTAGTAGAATTTTTAGTATCATATTAATTTTATTAATAATATTAATCAATATTTTTCTTTAAAATTTTAATTTATGCCCCAAAAAAAACCTTCTGTAGCCCTGTTCTACAGAACTAATTATAACGCCTTCTCTTGTGGTGTGGAGCTCTCCTGAGGCCATAAGCGTCATCCACTCATCCATTTTGGCCCACCCTTCCGACATAAATAATAGAGTTCTTTAATCCTTATAAAAATTTGATAAAATCTTACACCTCATTTTTAAAAATTTGAGCGCTTAATTATAAATTCTAAAGCTGATAGTAACATAATAACAGTGCTCTATTGAGAAATCCTACAAATTGAGTTATGGGACAGAAATCTTAAATTAAACTTAAAGAGTTTGTTTGGGATGAATTTTGTTTTATATATTATATTTTTTTTATTATTATGTTATTTTAAAACATATTTATTTGGGACCTTTTTGGGATTAGTTTTGTTTATTATTTTTTTTCAGTTATTTCTAAAAATGTGTTTATTTAATATAATTTTAATTATTTTAAAAATAATTATCGTCATTAAACATGTTTTATTTGAAATCAAAATATAATCAACATAAAAAATAAAATAAAAATAAAAACAAAAATGATCCAAACAAGTACTTAATTTATTTTTTTAGTATTTTAAATTTTTTACTTTTACATTATTTTGAAAAACACTCAAAAATAACTTTTTAAGTGTTTTTAAAAATAATTATAATTAAGAAATATATTTTATTTTAAATCAAAATATAAATAAAATAAATATAGAAGTGAATCATCCCCTAAAACTAGCTTTTTACAAGGATTTTTTTTATTGGGAAAAAAATTGAAGCCGAAACGACAAATTTAATGTAAATGAGATTCAATATCAAGACGTTAGGGAATAAATTTAAAATATTTTTATTAATTAAATTAATGACACCAACAACTAAGATGAATACATTCGACCTATAATTAATTTTACATTGAGATCTATATTTTAATAAATTTTCATTAATAAAATAGATGCATGAAACTATATATTTTTAAAATACATATACATAAACTTGATGGGAAGATTATAGCGTTTACATACTACTTCTTAGAAACAGAAAAGAAAAGCTTTTATTTTTTACGTTTTTTTTTTAAAATTTTAGACAAATGTTAACCGAATTGCTAGATAAAACTTCTTTTAAATTTTCAAAAAGAAAAATATTTGTAACACACATAATATTTTTTTTAAAAAAATTGATTTATTCACAACAGATTTATAATAAATTTTTCAAAAAATTAAAGCTGCTCTAAACATATCCTACATCTACTAGGATGAAATTTTGTAAGAACATCTTTATTAAAAAAATATTTTGTAAATTTTTTTATGGGCATAATTTATATCGCTCAAATAAAAACAAATCTCTAAAGTTAAAATGTAGCTGCCATTATCTTAATTGTAAAATGTATTTTGGCATCTAAACGAATGAATCCATGATTATTTTTTTTAATTTTTAAAGCAAGCAACCAGCTGATAATCAATTTTTTTTTATATTAAGATCAATTTAAATATATAAATAAAAAATTTATTCAATTCAGTTAGATAATGAAATGTGCAAAAGAATATAAGATTTTCAAATCGATCCATTCACATAAATTATAATTACAAAAGTCAAGATACAAATATATCTCATATATTTAAATATAATTAAATTTAAAAGTAAAGCATTTCTTATATAAAATTATTAAAATATTAATAATCAATTTAAATTTCTATCATATTTATTTTGAAATAAATACAATAATTTTAAGTTCTGATAATAACTTTAGATAAAAATATTATCCTATAAATTTGATTAGAATAGACTTAAAAAATAAATTTATAACATCTATATTATAAAAATAATAAAAACATATTATAAAATATATAAAAACATTTATACATAGCATAAAAAATTAACTCATTAATTGGTTAAAATAATTATGACCTAATCCATTTTTTTCATAATATCTGGCTTAACTTTTTTTTTATATAATAATACTCATAAAAAAAAGGAGGATTTACATATATATCATCAAACTTCCATATTTACATATCTAACACTTAAAGTTATCTATTTACTTATTTAACATTTTTCTATGCTTAAAAAGATGTATTTCACTTTTAAAAAGTGAATAAAGTGATAATTTTTATGTGATATTGAAAATTAGAGTGTTATATATATAAAAATTAAATTTTAGATATTAGATATATAAATATAAAAATTTGACGTGATATGTATCTAAATCTTAAAAAAAAAAAAAAAAAAACGATTTGTCCCAGTCCCCACCTCACCCCCGTCTTCGACCGTCCTTCCCTAACTTTTGCTCCTTCCCAAAAGTTGTGGCCGGCAAACGTTTCAGTCCCCTTTGTCCCTCCCTCTAACTCTATATGTAAATCCACTCATCAATCGCTCCTTCAGCTAAAATCTCTCTTCTAATTCTCAGCTCCATGGTATAACTATACGCTACTCTCTTAATAATAATTTAACAACTCTTAATTTCACGCCTTCTTATCTCTTCTTCTCTAACTCTCATGGCTACAGGATTCCACTTCCAGCCTAGAGCCCAGCAAGGAATCGACGGTCGACTTCCGTGGAAACCCGTCGGACAAGTCGAGAACCGGCGGTTGGTTTGCCGCCGGTCTGATATTAGGAACAGAGTTATCAGAAAGGGTACTAGTAATGGGAATCGCCATGAATCTAGTTACTTATCTGGTTGGAGACCTCCACCTATCTACCTCCAGGTCTGCTAATATAGTCACTAATTTCATGGGCACACTCAACCTCCTCGCTCTCCTCGGTGGATTTGTCGCTGACGCCAGGTTCGGCCGGTTTCTCACCGCCGCCATCTCCGCCGCCATTGCTGCCGCGGTAATTCAGCACTATATTTTCAGCTGTTTAGTTCTCATGCAGCCCGCCATATTTGAGTTATTTGTGATTTACTTTATAGGTTTCAAAATATTCTAAATAAATAGATTTTTTTAAAAATTATTGTATATTATTATAATTTTTCCCTTATATTTCTCCTCCAGGGTGCCAGCCTGCTGACAATGGCGACATCTCTAAGCAGCATGCAGCCACCGGCGTGCGTCAGTTTCCGCCTTCAAGAATACGAATGCGTGCCGGCGAGCGGCGGACAGCTGTCCATGCTCTTCGCAGCGCTGTACACAGTCGCGGCCGGCGCCGGGGGCATAAAGGCAAACGTGTCGGGTTTCGGGTCGGATCAGTTCGATTTGAATGACCCGAAGGAGGAGAAGGCGATGGTTTTCTTCTTCAACAGGTTCTACTTCGGCATCAGTCTGGGTTCGTTGTTCGCCGTGACCGTATTGGTTTACTTACAGGATAATGTTGGGAGGGGATGGGGTACGGTGTATCGGCGGCGACCATGGTTGCGGCGTTGGTGGTTTTGCTCGCCGGAACGCCGAGGTATAGATACCGGCGGCCGCAAGGGAGTCCGTTGACGGTGGTGTGGCGGGTGATGGGCGTGGAGGAAGAGGGGAGTGGCTTATCCGGAGCAGGTGCAGGAGCTTCATGGTTTTGAGGTGGCCACGGCTCCCCATACGGATCGACTCAGGTAGACCATTTATTCCTGGTTTTCTTTTTAATATAAACATCGAGCTTTATCGAGTTTAATAATGGCGTGGATTACTTCCAGAAGACAAATGGAGAATTTTTAAACATCATAACAGTCATGAATTTAAAGCAAAAGTGTTAATAGGCATACCAGAGGAACAAATCGTACGGAAACTGCAGCTGATGTGCAGAGTCTGCTGACACACACATGATGTTGTTTTCAATTTTAAGAGAAAGATTATTCATAACAAAAAAAGATATCATTGTGATTAATTTTAAATATTTATCAAGCATCTTTAATTTAATTACAAAGAATACATACACAGATATCGGATCATCAAAACTGCAGCTGCTGTGCTGACAGTCATGTTGTTTCACTTTTTCACTGATATCATGAACTAGTCCCTTCGAGCATAGAACACTCTGATTTTACATCAAAAAAAAAAATAGTAAATTTAAGAAAAATATTTCAGAGTGATTCGGAGAAAGATTTTAAAGCTCAATTAATTATTGATTTTTGCCTGTCATAAATTATTTTGTTTTAACATTTGTTCAAGTTTTATTTCAATCATTTTTATTTATTATCAAATGTTATATATATATATATATATAAAGCAGATGCAATTGTAAGCGATTTTTCAAAGTTGACTGCCGGATGGCAAAAAAACATATATATATTTAATAGGTATAATCAACATACGTAATATTCACACAGTAATTTCTTTGAATGCATAATTAAATAAATATTCATATCAATTCAAAATATTAATGCTGTCGAACACCAGAAAAATTATCCAAATAAACTTCTTCCATTTGTTAAAATTGTTTGAAAATGTAGTTTTTGTCAACTGTACGAACCCACTATATTAATTGTTTTAGCACAAATCAGAGGTCCTCAGCCATCAGTATCAGCCATCCAATTGTCCCATTAAAGCTATAAGCATTCTATTGTCAAAAAATTTTGTTTTAAATAATATGCACATAAGGTCCGTTTGAGACATTATAATTTTTTAAAATTGATTATAAAAAATAGTGGTCAAAATAGATTAAAACTGTTATGATGACAGAAATATTTTTATTTTAAAAAAAATTTAAATAATAATTTGATAATCACTCAATAATTGATTTTTAAAGTAATTTTCAATAAAATTTTATGAAGTTAATAGTTAATTACAATTATAGTTACTTTTGAAAATAAAATTGAGAAAATTGACACAAACATTTCTTAAGTCTCAACTACAAGATAATTCTTGGCATTTTAAAAGATAATATTTATAGACAATAATTTTTATCTCTCGATTAGTATCCTACAAAATATCATCTTCTTTATAATTTGAGAACATGTACAAATCATATAAAGTTTGTAAAGAATATTCCGATCTGAAACTTCCAGTTTTATTGAATGAAAATTGCTTTGCATGTCAGTAAATTTGCTCAAAATTAAGCTCTTTTCATTGAATCCTATTTTCTAAGTTCAAACTTCTTAAATGTCATAAGCACAAAAAAAAATTCATTTTTTTTTATCATTCAGAAGCATACATAAGCAGCATTGATCATGACAGAATCTCAATAAAATACATTCTTTGCAGGTGGCTTGACAAAGCAGCAATCTTACAGAGGCATGAAATCTCAGCTTCAGAATCTGTCAATGTAGAAACAAAGACTCTCAGCACAAGCAAAGCATCAACTGTAACGGAGGTAGAAGAAGTGAAGATGGTGCTGAAGCTGCTACCAATTTGGGCAACCTGCATTATGTTCTGGACCATATATTCTCAAATGACCACTTTCTCAGTTGAACAAGCCACTTACATGAACCGCAAAATTGGCTCGTTCGCTTACCCTTCAGGCTCCCTCTCCTTCTTCCTCTTCATCTCCATCCTCCTCATAACCTCCCTCAATGAGAAGCTCCTCGTCCCCCTCGCGCGCATCATCACGCATAACGTTCAGGGCATCACTAGCCTCCAAAGAATGGGCATCGGCCTCATCTTCTCGGTGATTGCCATGGCGGTTGCTGCAATTGTAGAAATGAGAAGAAGAGATCTTGAAAATGAGGGAAAAAACATTATAAGTGTGTTCTGGCTTGTTCCTCAGTTCTGCTTGGTTGGTATAGGGGAAGGGTTTGCTTATGTCGGGCAGCTGGAGTTCTTCATCCGCGAGGCGCCGGAGAAGATGAAGTCAATGAGCACAGGACTCTTCATTAGCACCCTATCAATGGGGTTCTTCTTCAGCAGTGTGTTGGTGACTATAGTTGATAAAGTTACAAGTAGGGGGTGGATCAAGAATAATTTCAACAAGGGGAGACTGGATTACTTCTACTGGCTGCTTGCAGTTCTTGGCGTCGTGAACTTCATAGTTTTCTTGGTATTTGCAAGCAGACATCAGTACAAGGTGCACACGTATCAGTGGAAGAATCAGGGTGAGGATCTCAAAGTATGGAATGATGAAAACTGTGAAGCTAATCAGCATGGAGAATTTGTTTAGGAAAATTTTTTTTGTGTGGACGGCACATTTCGACTTGTTCATGGAAGTTCTGTAACTTTCCATTGATGCAGAATGTGAATCCATGGGTAGGAGAATCTGTGTCTAGAGCTGCAAGGTTGGAAGGTTCACAAATGTCGTTCTGTAAAGCTAGAAGAGATCGTGTTTTAGCATAAGTATTCATGGGAGAGAATTAGTAAAACAAATTGCATCTTGATGCTCAAGTTCTTATTAGCATCATATTCAATGAGCGAATTAAGAAACCAAATGATCAACCATGAAGAAAAAGAACTTAACTTTATAAGGTTCAACAACATCACTCATCAATGTGAAGAAAATAAATTTTTTTTTTCAAACCCAACTATATGCTTCAAACCTTATCTCATCAAGAGACGAGCTCCAAATAACTGAATACGACTACTAGTAAAGTTCATTAAGTACTGTGAATAAAAACCACAAAATGAGAAAAAAATATCTGCTTAAACACCAAAAAATAGTAACAAAGGCTCACCTCGTCCACAGTAACAAAGGCGATGGAAGAAAGTTCCAGTGGTGACTTCTTCAGCTGGATGCAACAGGAAGTAAGAACAAAGCCAGATGTTTCAAATCCAATCTAAAGAAGGTTTCCATACTTTGTTCCACAATTAAAATGCAGGGAACATCAAATCTCTTGAATCCTGACTACAAACGAATCACATCTACTAATGTACCATGATACATCAGCCCTATTAGAGGTGCAATTTCAACCGGTTCCACTTAATTCTACATAGAATCATAAATTAACAGAATACCAGCGGTTTAAGATTCTCAGATTGAGAACTAGATACGATGGAGGCCACTACAGGAAAATTATTGATAATGATAATGAAAGAGGCGACAAAATGAATGCAATATACTGGAAGGGTGGAAGAAACGATTGCAAAATGAATGTGAAAAAAAGGCACTTTGGAAATTAAAGGACGATAATGACGGAGATTAGAAAACAGACTGGGATGCCAAGCATAATAGCAGGTTGAAAACTACAGCAAACAGATGATCGAACAGAGTTGAACTCCACTTCAATTATTGGGTGAACTTTTGCTACATATTTTGGATTATTTGGAACGCATTAGTTGAAGTCACATTCAGTCAAACCAGTGAATACCTATGCCAAGAGAGCACCTGTTTAGATAACACCCAAGACCTCTCTTTATTCCCATTAAGTGGCACTGTGGAAGGGTGCTGAGAAAGTCTATAGAGAGCAGGTGTGGAGGTCTCTGTCAACTGCTTTGATTTTCTCTTCTTTTTTTATAAAATATTTGAGCTATTTTTATAATAAATTCACACGTTCGTACGTTCTTCGAGATTTAAATTCAAGGCATTCGAGAAAGAAGCAGGATGTCAAGCAACATCGAGAGATAAAAAATGCTGATTTTATCTTCTTCTTCTGCTTCTCTCTTATTACGCGCAATACTGTGTTGTGTGAAAGCTAAAATATTTAATTCTAGTGCCATTAGCCTGGCCTGCAATGTTAACACCTGGCGTTAGATGTGACCTAAAGCAGCCACGACATATTGTCGAGTTCTCCGGCTGGGTGATCGTCTATCTGAGATTCTTCTGTTCCCACCGTAGATAAGTTCAAAGCACTAGATGTCAAACTATAATAATAAAATATTTCTGATACTACATTAAAATTTATCAAGTTAAATATGAATTTTGAAATAGTATATATATTTAAATTTATAAAGTTAATTTAAAAATAATCTAAATTTTAATTTAATAAAATTATAAGTGATATGATATTTAAAATACTACTACCAAAGACGAATCTTGCACAAAAGCGATCCTACAAACTAAAATGCGACTTAAAATATCATTGAAAACTTTGATATCGGTTAAATCCTAAATAGCTCATAAATATAGTCAAAATCGAGCTTGACGAACCGTATCTAACAAGTCCAATATCTCATAATTCTGACTTCATTTGAGCATTCAAATACTTAAAATACATCAAATGATCAAAGGAATCATTTTGAGCATGGAGTGGTTTGGATTTTGCATGTATTTACTGAAATGTACTCTAATCTATAAATAGCATCATTCTTCTAAGGGGAGCAAGAAAAGAGAGAGAGCTCTAAAAAAATCCTCCAAGCATAATCGCGTTACCTCGCCGACCACTTGTTGCCCACCACCGCCACCGGCCGTCGCCACCATCGCCAATCTCATCGTCAATTGTGCCGCCGACCGCGACCATCGGCCACGGCCGCTGCCGTCAATCATCATCGCCGCCGGTCATCGCTGACCACCATCGTCCACCGTACCATCGCATCTTCACGGCCATCACCACGACGACCTTCATCCGGGCCGAATTTATATCACCATCATCTACTACCACCAAGAACTTAAACGGCGTGGTTATATATGTTGTTATCGATTCGAGATTCTCATTGTCGACCTTTTCGTATACAATTAGTAATCCGTTATCGGAAATTTTTGTACTCAAACAAATACATAGGAAGATTTTCTGGACTTTTCCCTCTTTTGAAGAATTTTCACGTAAAATTCAGTTTTCTTATAAATTATCAAACATCAGGGTGTGTGTCTTTGGATTAGAACAAAGCTAAGGCGCAAATTTTTATTCTATCGCAACTGGTTTTCTAGCACTCAACAATTTGGCGCCGTTTGGAAAAAGAAAACTCATCAATCACAATTTCTGTGAACACCCGCATCATAGCCAATAGGCGCAATACTCGTAACAACGGAGCCTCCCGCAACTCCCTCATCACTCTCAAACCAATCCTTAACCAAGGACTAAGCCTCACTTCCCCGATAATGACTATCGGTGAAGGCAAAGAATCTCTTTAGAATATCGTATGCGCCGAATGGAAGAGTCTCAAAGTGAGATGATCCTACTTTTACGAGGAACACGACAACCACTACCGCGACAAACACATCTCTCCCAAGATCGATCGTTAGCCACAGGAGGTCAAAATGCTACTCCTTGACACTGGAGTTCCTCCGCTTCCAGACCGTGATGCTGATTGCCTTGACACTACTAGTTCTACTCATCCATCACGTGTAACTCAACCGACTAATAATCCACCAATTATTGCTGGTAGCTTGGCATGTTCTTGTCCTGTTGACCACACTCGTCATGTTATACGTGCAAAATTATGACGCTTAATGCAAGGCAATTTCACTTAAAGATAAATCATCCTCCCCTTACCGTGCTGAGAGTCCTCACCTTTAGCTATTCTTCAACATCTATTCCGATTTCAAGCTTAGTATCGATTCCTATGATGGGGCAACTGACCCATATGAACACATCGATCACTACAGAACCATCATGCATATCCGACGAGCTCCTAACACACTGTTTTGTCAAGTTTTTCCAGTCACCCTTAAGGGTCAGGCCCGCACTTGGTTCTACTCCCTTCCAAGGGGATTCATCCATACCTTTGACGAACTCGCCAAGATTTTTGTAGATCAGTTCATTGAAAACCGGAGGATCATAAAAGATTCCTCTCATCTCTCAAGCATTCGTTAAAATGAGGGTGAATCACTTAAGGAATACTTCCAGAGGTTCTCCTTAGAAGCTCGTCAAATACCCAGTAGACCAACCCTAAGAGGAGTTTTCTTGGAGGACTCCGTCAGGCCTTTTACTCATCACTAATGCGAGATACTATCAGCTCATATGCCGACTTGGTTCATCGTATGGAAGCACAAATTTCTGTCAATGAGGCTATTAATGTCCATTGCAAATAATTTGAACAATCTACAGAAAAATGTAAGAGCGCCCAAGGGAAAGCGGACCGACAGTCCCATCAAAAGAAGCAACAAGGCAGTCGTGATCTCCCTCCACGGCCCTCACATCAACAACGTGAACCACGACCAAAAAAGAAATATACATCGCTGAACACATCTCGTGTTAATATCATGATGGCTATTCGAGATGAAGAAACCATCAAGTGGCCACATCTACGTCGATTTGTGAAGAATCAATCGACTCAAACAAATATAACTCCAACTGGGGGGCAACTAGGACAATCATCACAGAAATAACAAAATAGTCATCAAACAGTTGGAGAAATTGAAACAATCGCAGGAGGACCGATACTATTTAATCGAGTTCTCATTATCACCTCTGAAGAGCCAGAGTTAAAGAAATCTCATATTAATCATTCCATCACTTTTAATGACTCGGACTTAATAGGAGTCCATGTTTCTCATCAAGATCCACTTATCATCAGCGCAGGGATAGATGACCCATGCTATAATGTTAAGAGAATTTTGATTGACAATGGGAGTTCTGTTGATGTCTTATTTTACTCCACATTCCTTAGCATGGGCTTGGTTAGGGAAAAGCTCCAACCAGTTGCAAGACCATTATACAAGATTGATAATCGCTCTGTGTGAGTAGAGGGGACAATCACCCTTCCTATTGTCCTTAGAGAATTCCCTCGATAAGTGACTCATTCAATCCAATTCATCGTGGTCAAGTCAGACTCAGCATATAACGCTATCTTCGGAAGGCCCCTTTAATCAATTTTCGGTGCTATCACTTCAGTGTCTCATCTTAAGATGAAATTTTCAACCCCCATTGGGATTGGGGTGATCTATAGAAATCAACAGATAGCACAATCATGCTACCTCAGACAAGCTTAACCACGCCTTACGTGACCTTGATCAAGATTTTAATTTTTGAGATGAAGAAGTATCCCAGAAAGCTTCACCTGTAGAAGACTTGCTCTCTGTTGTATTATTAGATGACCAACCACTACGAACAGTGCAAGTGGGATCTCTGCTCTCAAAAGAACAAAGAAAAAAATACATAGACTTCTTACGCAGAAATCAAGACATCTTCGCTTGGAGTCTGACGGATATGTCGGGGGTCGGCCCCAATGTGATCATGCACTCCCTCAAGATTGATCCAATATTCAAACCGATCATCCAAAGAAGTTTACACCGATTGCATCCTATTGAACAAGAAGTTAAGCTCTAGAGATTCATATGAGAGGTACATTACTCTACATGGCTAGCAAATGCTGTCATGGTTAAGGAAACAAATGGAACATGGATGTGTATTGATTACACTAACCTTAATAAAGCTTGCCTGAAAGATAGTTTTACTTTTTCTCGAATTGATCAATTGGTCAATGCTACGTCTGGACATCAAATGCTCAATTTTTTGAATGCTTACTCTGGTTACAACCAAATAAAAATGGACCCAACAGATGAAGAAGCCATAGCATTTCAAACATATAAAGGTTTATACTATTACCAAGTTATGCCGTTTGGGTTAAAAAATAGGTGCTACCTATCAGTCTTATGAATAAGATTTTAAAGACTTGACCGCAATGGAGGTATATGTGGATGACATGTTAGTAAAAAGCTTGGAAGAATCACAACATATTCTGACTTAAAAATATGCTTTAACCTTCTTTGACGTTATAACATGCGACTTAACCCGACCAAGTGTGCTTTTGGGGTTACGTTGGAAAAATTTCTTGGGTTTATGGTAACCCACCGTGGGATAGAGGTCAATCCCAACTCTCAAAGATATGACTCCTCTGAAAAATATCAAAGAAGTTCAACATTTGAATGGACGAATTGATGCCTTATCCCATTTCCTAGCCCGTTCTGGGGATATATACTTGTCATTCTTTAAAATATTAAAGGGAGCTAAAAATAATAATTTTCAGTGGACTAATGAATGTCAGTCTACTTTTGAGCAACTAAGGAAGTATTTAGCATCTCCACCTCTACTATCCAAGCCTATTCAAAGAGAGATGTTATACTTATACCTCACAGTCTCTTCCCACGTGATAAGCTCAATTTTAGTGCGAGAAAAAATAGATACGACCAATTTACTATGTCGAAAATTCTCTCAAATAGAAAGTCGTATCCATAGATAAGGTCGGCTTTAGTTTTCGTAAAAAATTAGCCTTCCATACTATTGACGTTTATACTCATTTACCATTAAAGGTCATTCTACAAAACCGGAGGCATCCGGGAGGTTAATTAAATGGTTTATAATTGGGAGAGTTTGATATCCATTTCTATTCACCGATATTAAGTCTCAAGTACTCGCAGACTTATAGTGGAATGCAGTGCCCCAACTCCAAATGAGTTATCTATTACACGCCTTTCATCTCCTCAATGGACCCTCTATGTTGATGGAGCTTCAGGAAATACTGGTGTCAGAGCAGGAATCTTACTTATTTCCCCCTAGCAGAATACCTTAGAGTGACTTCGCCTAAAATTTTTTGCAACTAATAATATGGCTGAATATGAGGCTCTCATCGTAGGGTTGAGACTAGCCATCAATTGTGAAGCTCAAAACTTAGTGATTTACGACTCTCGCTTGCCTCTTTGAAAAACTTTAACACTCATAATCCTCAGCTGGCGTAATACCTCAACTTAGTAAAGTTACTTTTGTCCATTTCAAGATACATCAAATCATTCACATATCAGAGAAAATACTTGACGCATAAGCTTGTTATATATACTACCGGAGATCTATTTAAGAGAATGCATGTTGAAGAAATATATTTTCTAGTATCCAAGTGTATGGGTAATACAAGCAATTAATGAGATAAAGGAACCTTCATGGATGGACCCCATCCATCTTTTCTACAAGAAGGGACCCTCAAGACCCAACTACTTTAACTGTCTCAAGATAAGATTCAAACTTTATTATTACCGGAGGTGAACTATACAAACGAGCTTTTTAGGCCATACCTCAAATGCCTCTCACCATCGAGGCGACATTATACATTAAGAGAGGTTCACTGGGGATATGTGGAGAACACCTAGAGGAAGGGCTAGCCCTTAAAATTATAAGGCAAAGGTTCTATTATGGCATGATGAAACAAGACGCCTTGGAGTTCACAAAAAAATATGCAAGTTGTAGTTGTACTCTAACCTCCCTCACATGCCACATATAGAGCTCTCATCCATTCAAAGCTCATGGCCTTTTTCTTAGCGGGGAATTAAAATCATGGGACCTTTTCTGATAGCATCGATAAGAAGTTTATCATTTTAGACTACTACTTCACTAAATGGGTGGAAGAGAACCACTCGCTAAAATCATGGAGGTAAATGCTAAATAATTTATTTAGAAAAATATAGTATGTCGATTTGATCTTCCTGCAAAGATCATCACTGACAATGGAACCCAATATACTGGAAAAATCTTTACATCCTTTTGCGAAGATCTTCTTCATCACCGTGATAATGTAGCACATCCTCAAACTAACTACGATCAAGCTACCAATGACTATACTCAAAGGACTAAAACACATCTTGAAAAGGCTATGGGGCAATGGGTTGATGAGCTTTCTAATGTTCTTTAGCTTACCGCACTATCGAACCCGTGAGACATCATATAACTTGTGACGAAGCTATTATACCAGTAGATATCGGAGTTCCAAGTCCAAGAGTTCAATTATTCGATCATGATGGTAATGAAGAAATACTCCGACAGCACTTGGACCAACTCCCCGAAATTCATGACATGGCCCTACTTGACCGCTTTCGCACCAAAGGATAGCTTTACTTCAACGAAGAGTAAAACCTCGTCCCATGGACTTGGTCTGAAGTCGGCCGCAGAGGGGCCTCAACGCAATAAACTCTCACTTCTTTGGGATGACCCATATGTAATTATAGCTATGGTCAATCCAGGAACATTCAAGCTTAAGGATATGAGGGAAAAACTTTACCGAACTTGGAACACCGAGAATCAAAATATTATCTAATTCCTAATTATTGCAACTTTTATTTTGTCATGTTTGTCATTTCCTCTTCAAACTCATATCTGTATTAAAATTATCTTATGATTGTATCACCGACCTTATCAGAGTAATGAATTAATAGTTTTTTCTTTCAAGCTTGCATATAAACAATCTCCTTCATTTAATCCTCCCACTTGAGAAATGTGCAACTCACGTTGTATCTCAGTCCGGGCATGATCAATCCCATGGGGACTTGATCGGACCTCTTCCAAACAGGTAAGAAGTTAAGTAACACTTTGGCTAATACCTAGGATATGTAAAAAGGTCCTTGGTGGATATCCCACAGCCTCTTCCATACATGTAAGATGCCAAATAATATTTTGATTAATACCTAGGACAGGCAAAAAGGTCTTTGGTGGACATCCCACGACCTCTTCCATATAGGTAAGATGTCAAGTAATGTTTTAACTAATACCTAGGATATGCCAAAAGGTTCTTGGTGGACTTCCCACGGCCTCATCTGTACAGGTTAACGTCGTCGAATAATATTCTGACCAATCACCCCGGATAGGTAAAAATAAAACAAGAGCATATCAACTAAAAAATAATAATAATTTTTATCATTGATAGTATTAACATGATGATATAAGAAAAAATCAAAATTCTGATACAAAATAATAACAATACATAGATAAAAGAAAAAAATGCATCCTCAAGTGATATTACATGATATCAACGTCCTCCTCACCACTAGGAGATGCTCCCTTGGACTCACTCTCGACTCCTTCATCTCCGAATGCGAATGGACTCGATACTTGGCTGGGAGATAGATTCTCGATATTAGCTCTGATTTTACGATGTCTAAGCGGATTCCTTTTAGGAACCATCGGATAAATCCTCTAAACATTGGTGCTCTAAGTACTTTACTTAAACATCAAGAATATGATTACGAGCTTCTTGGACATGGTCTTCAATAGTATCAGATAATCCATGGAGTTCTTAAAGTCTTCCATTACCTTCAAGAAGATTTCATTTGCTTTCACTTCTGACATTATAAGCTCCTTCTCAGAAAGACAATCTTGTAATGCTTTCTTCTCAGGTGAGAGCATTCTTCTCATTTCAAGTGCCTTGAATCTTTTCTCTTCGGTGAGTCTCGCCTCACCTCAATTAGCTCATCAGTGTGCTCCACCTCGATTGGAGAGAGAAAGTCGACATGTGCATTAGCTCAGTTCTACACCCGCTTAGCTGATTCTCCAAAGTCGCCACTTCTTTAGCCTTAACACTCATTTTTCGCTCATACTCGCCTTGCAGATATTTTACTTTCACAAATTCAGTATTCCACTTGTCTAGCGACACCCAAATGAGCCATCATTTAATATTTGAGCTACCTAAAAAACATCACAAAATGTTACACAAAGAAAAAAGGAAAAGAAGAAAAGAAGGAGGAAGAAGACAACGTACTAATTCACCTGCTTCATTGTGCATATGCGTGTTTTAACACCTCTTAGGAATGTGCGCCTTCAAGAAATGAACTCTCCCATTATGAGTTGAAATAGCTAAACTCGAAACTGGGGCGAACATCTTCTCCAGATATTTTACGTAGTCACTTGACGCTCAGTGTACTTCTTGAAACATTGCTACCATCGTGATTTCATACGCTTCTTGAAAGAACCCTATGAATATGAGGAGACCTTTCATCACCTTTACTTGACCTCTTCAGTGGAAGAGCATGAGATCTCCCTGCCTGGATGGAAAGGTCAATCATGAACATTCTATCTTCAACTATATATTTGTCAATGTGACGAACTCATTGTAATGCTTCTGCATCGTGAATATTAAGAGTTGCTAAGATTTCATTCTCTTCAATCAAGAATGGATCTCAAGATCATTCAATCTTCCTCATCTCGTGGAGGCCCCACTCATTTTTCACAAAAAAGAATCCATTAGACCAATTTCTAGATGGATCCCGTGCTGAAAATTCTATCCAATTCTTTATAGCCCGACAAGAAACATGTCCCTGAGCATCACATGTGAATCTACACATTCAACACAAGTATTTGATATTCAAAGCAACACCACGTTCTCTAAAGAAGATAATGAAACTAACGATGATCACTAAAGCTCGAAATAAAAATTGTGACAAAGCTACATCATATATTTTAAAGATCTCAATCAACTGGGAGCCAAAGGGAATCGAGTCCACACTAAGAATTATCTCTAAATAAAAAAAGTATCTGTGAGGTGAACGCTCGATGACTTTTGGAAGCAATAACCACCAACTCATTAGGAAGTGAAATTTCTGAACACCATTAAACTATCGATGTGGATGGTATATCGTCAGAATGCCATACTATAGGTTTTCTTCTGGCCATCACCCTGTGAAAATACATCATAAATAAATAGAGAGAGAGAGAGAAATGACAAAAATTTGAGAATTTTGTGAAGCAACTCACTCACCCTAATACTTGGGCATATCCTTTTGACTCTCACTGGACAACTCGGGATAAAATTTTCTACGATCGACCAAAAAGGATATACATATGAGAAGAAAAAGGAAGAATTTATTCCTCTAAGGATGTTACCCGCCAAACTTTTCGAGTTCAATGAATGATGGTTAATTAACGCTTCCCTCCATTTTTGGCGTTATCAACCGTTGAACCATCCATTGAAGCTTCAAGAAATCCAATTTCCTAAAATAAGAAGTAGAACTACGGATCACCTCCAACCCGGTCGGACGAGAGGGCGACGCCTTTTGAGGGAAAACCGGAGCCTCGCCATATGAATAATGGGCCTTGATTGCCTTCGAACCCGGCCGGTCCAACAATGATAGTTGACGCCTCTTTCGACGGAAAACTGGAGTCTCGCCGTATGAACTATGGGTCTTGATCACATCTGAATGACCTTCTCCTAAGAAGAAGAGGAACACTAGAGCATATGAGGTGTATGTCTTCTCCCTTGGCCCTGGGGGATTTTTATAGACCACCTATAGGGGTAAAAAGGTAAAAAAATCAAAGAAAACTCGCAAAAATGGGTGAAAACCGCAGAAAATAGACCAAAACGGACAAAAATGGACAAAAAAAACTCCTCATCGATGTTGTTTGTGCTCTGGAGCACGCTGGCTGACCGCCTCCACGAGCGTGCACGCCATGCCAGCGCAGCCGCAGCTCAGAATTTTGGATGGGTCCATAACCCAAAACCTTGCACCCGCACGTACCCGTACACATCCGCGGCCCTGCACTCGCTTCCGTGATCATAATCTTGTGCTCCCATGAAGATCTATCTCAAAATGTATGGTTAATGGACCGCAAATTTCATTGAAGAATTTGCTATTTTCAAGTATATATATATTTTGGATGATTGAGATAATGTCATTCAAAATAGCAACCGATATGACACTTAAAATACTACTAGCACGAATCTTGATGTCAAAAGCAAGTTGATCCTAAGTTGAAACTAGCCGAGATCAAGCACTTAAAATATCATTGGAAACTTTGTGATATCAGTTAAATCCTTAAATAGTTCTTAAATATAAAATGTTTATAGTCAAATCAAGCGTCTTGACAAGCCAGATTTAACAAGTCCAAGATCTCATAATTCTGACTTCATTTGAGCATTCAAATACTTAAAATACATCAAATGATCAAATGAATCATTTTGAGCCCGATGGAGTGGAGTGGTTCAGATTTTGCATGTATTTACAGAAACGTCACTCTAATCTATAAATAACCCCTCATTCTTCACATGAGGGGAGCCCAAGCAAAAGAGAGGAGAGAGCTCTAAAGCTTGAAAATCCTCCAAGCATAATCGTGTCACCACTCGGTCGACCACCCCTTGGTGCCAACCACCGCCGCCACCACCGATCCTCATCATCAGAATCATCATCGGTCATCATCACCACTATCGCCATCATCGCCGTCAACCATCATCACCGGTCAACATTGCCGACTATCGCCGGCCATCTTCGCTAGTCATCACCACGATGACCTTCATCGTCAGTCGCTGACCCCCACTGTTCACCATCATCTACTACCACTAGCAACTGTTACAACCTGAACGTGACTATATAGCTGTTGTTGTCTGATTCTGAGATTCCCATTGTCAGCCCTTCTCATATACAATTCTGTAATCCCATTATCGAGAAACTTTTGTACTCTGAAACAGATACATAGTGGAAGATTTTTACTGGGCTAGGCCCCGTGATTTTTTCTCTCTTTTTGAGATTTTTCTATGTAAAAATTCTAGAGTTTTTTTATTAATTCTTCAAACATCTGTGTGTGTGTATACTGGATTCCAACAAAGCTAAGGCGCAAATTTTTATTCTACCACAACCGGTTTTCTAGCAATAATAAGTAAATTAAACATATTGATGGGAGAAGTCCACCTACATCATGAATAAGTCAATTTGAGTCTAAATGAGTTTAGGTCAAACTTCATAAGCATAATTGAAATATTTGACATATTAATTGAATTGTCAAATAATCTCCAAATATGATATGTTTATAGTTAAATAGAGTCAATGAGAGGAATCCAACGAGTTTAAGATCACTCAAATTTGAAGTCATTAAGTCACTTAAATCATCAAGAAATCATTTATGATCAAGAAAATCAATATGAACCATCCGATGGAGTATTTTGAGATGTTAGCTAAAGTTACCAAGATACCCTCCCAAAATACTATAAATAGGATTCTATTATTATCTTGAGAAAAATGGAGGACACTTAGAGAGGTGAAAAGCTAGCTTAGAAACTTAAAATCATTCACCACTAACAATCATCATCCATCTTTGACAACCATTGTTGACCACCATTATACTACAACCCAACCACCACCATAGAATTATTATAATTTAATTTTAAAGTTATCTTATCTAATGTTCTATACACAATCTTGTATTTCGTCTTCTTTATTTTTGGAGAAGAGAAGAACTTTATAAATCAAAATATATAATGAATTATTTGAACTGGGCAAATCCTTGTGTGTTTTTCCCCTTTTCTTGGGCTTTTTTAACATTAAAATTATTATGTTCCCCATACTTTCTCTAATTATCTATATACATGTTAGACTTTCATGCAAAACTATAACTTAAAGAATTTTACTTTACTGCGGTGATTTTTTTTACATGGAACATCTCCATAATCTTCCAACAATTGCTTGCCATTGCCACATAAACTAAGTGACAAGTGTTTGTGTATATATGTATGTATGTATATATATATATATATATACACACACACACACACACATATATATATATAGAGAGAGAGAGATCATCACCCCTTTTGAATTTTAATAATACAATCATCTAACATAAGAGAACCAAACCACTAATCCTTTTTATCATTGTTAAAACTATAGTGATTGTGGGCTCCGAAAATTCACCACCGACTTCTCGTAATTGAAGAGAGTATGATATGTGTGTCGATGTAATTTTTAGAAGGCAGGTGGAATAGTAGATAAAACACTACCCAGAGATTTTGTCCTCATTTTGTGAGGACTTTAGATCTGGTTCCAGGTTTCTTATAGGCGCAAGCACCTATAGTTAATTACTCCTCTCAATGCTGAGAGAGAATTTTCGATTAAGGCTAGTCGTTAGATTAAATGCAAAGCGTATACAGATGTGGAGTTTTAGAATTTAGATTTAGAATTTATAAAATTCATCATTATTAGCTTAAGGCAGACGGTTGGGGGAAAAATGATGTGCCCGATCTAGATCCTATGGTTCCGTCATCCCGGCTTACCGCGGTCCCAAGTTTACTTAGTTAGAGGAGGTAGTTAACCCAACTTGACAGAATGATCCTTATCAGCAACACATGAGTTACGTCGTCCAAGAAATCTTTGTAGACTTAATATGGTGTTTGTCTAAGGAGACAATCTCAAGTTTATCTTACCAGAGTTTTGCTATCGTGTCTATGATTAATAACTCAAAGGGTAGAGCCATTGGGGAGCATACGGGCTACAGGCATAATCATAAATAATGGTTCTATTTGGAGGCAATCACTTGATCAGAGGACTCTAAGAATCAGATCATGTGGAGCCCGCTCCAATGAGGATACGGGTCACGTCCTTACTAGCGTAAGATTGATTGAAAGTGAACATAGTAGAACACTTGATTTGATATTGTCTCCTTTATGAGCTAGAATTTTTTTAATTTGTCACCTCCGACAAACAATTACAGAATGTGGGTTGGATTTTAGCTTTAAGTTTTTACATATTGAATTTCATTAAAATATTTTTAGATTGATACTTAATTTGAGTTAATTTGATTTGAAATTCGAATCGCATTTTGATAGAAGTATCCTCTTTGGTTGAAATCACCATTCAGCATAGCCATCATCGAGGTTTATGAGTTTGCTTAGTCATTTAATTCATTATTTTAGATTCTAAGGACTTTATTAGTTTAATAATAGATTATATCATTGATGAATTCTCGATGTTTCAATAAGCTGAAATTCTTATAATAATTAGATTTTAAGTTTTTTAACGGGACATAGTCTTAAGACTAAACGGGAAGCAACGCAGATATTCTAGACACTTGAATTTAAGCATTCAACATAATGTCAGCCCATATGGGTATTTAGTAAGATAATTTTATGTTTAAATTATAAGAGTGATTTTATATTTTATTTAATTCTAACTTCTGCAGCTTTTTTTAGACATTAAAATTTGCACTTTAAATCTCCATGTCCGAGCACATATAGATATTTATAGTTTAGATAATTTCATTTAATTAATGAAATCATTAATTTTAAAAATCATAATTAAAATAAAATTCTTTAATTTTTGGATTGAAAGAAAGTTCCTTCATTCAAAGATTTAATTTACACACTTCCTTGTACAGAAGAATTGCATATTCGGTGGCATATTTCCTTAAGTTTTCAGATGATGCCTTCTACCCGCTTGCACTTGAGTGTCGTGGGTTTGATAGCGATTTGATTTAGTTAGTAATTTAAAATATTGCTCGTATTTAGCTTGTTCATTGAATTTTTCAATTCTCAAATATCATTTAGCTTGTAATAGTTAAAGAATTTTCAAATCTTTATCAATTCATCACTTTCAGCTTTTATTCTAGCCCAGAAGAGCTAATCTTATATAAGTGAACATTGAGTTCATCATAAATCTAATTCAAATTATATGGATTATTTTTTTATTCACTCAATGTATCATGTAGTATAACTTGAGTGACTATTGAAAGACTTTATATATATGCTCACTGATGAATTGTTTAGCCACTTTATAAGTCATTTCGTAGATTTTATTTGAATTTCATTAATTTTGAAGTTAAGCAATAGATATATCACAAGTGCTTCAAATTCAACTTTAAATGCAAACTCCAAATGATCTTTTAAAGGCTACATTCATGGTTGCTCATGAGTTGCCTAATTGTACTTGTGCTTGTAAGAAAGCTATCAAATCACTTACACACTTTTATTTTCAATTTGGTATTGAACATTTGAATTTACTACCAATCGCTTTGTCCTTTGATATTCAATTTAAACTCTTACATCACTTGATGTCGAATGTGATTATTTAAACATTCAATTGATTTTATTCATATTAGTTACTTGTTATTAACATTTCAAATGTTCAAAGAGAAGCTTTACTTACATGAAAAGACATCCAATCTAATATAGATTTATCCTCAACTCCACATCAAATTTCTTGCTTGTTAGAAATTAAACTTCAAACATATTATGAGTCTTTTGTGCGTCTTGTTTTCTTACTCGATGCTCTAATGAGCATAGCGAGTGTATTGACACCATAATCTCTTTCAATCTAATGACCTAATGAGCATAACGAGGCCTTCAATCATCTGCATAAAAGAAAATACAAAATATTTCATACACATTCAAGCCCTTTATTGTTTAAGTCCAAAATTCAGTCTAAATTGATCATTCTACATAGGGTGTCACATCTAATAGATGTTGACTCCTTATGCCCTAATGAGCATAACGCGCGGTGTCTTGTGACACCATTTTCATCTCGCCATGCTCTAATAAGCGAGGTCTTCAAACCTTTGGTGTGCATGCGGTTGGAATTTTGAACGGCTTTATCGCAGTTGAGCAAAACAGATGAAGAGGGGAAGAGAGGGACATACCGATGCGTGTGAAGGTTTGAATGAGCAGGGATCTTACTTGGAAGAGCGGGATGAGGGAGATCGGGTCAAGTGAAGAGGAAGGGAGGGTGCGGTTGGGGTTTGAATGAGTGGAATCCGCGTTTCCTTCTCACGTTCTGAGGAGCCAAGAGAGAGGGATTGTGTTTGTGGTTTGGCGAATGAGGGTCAATAGTGATATAAATGATTTTAAGAAGTTTTATGCTCAATTGATCGCCAATGAAATAAATCAAAAAAATTCTTCATCAATAACTCGATTGCATGAAAAGATTATTGAGTTTTAATGTGAATTGTCTTAAATGACTTGAAATTCAACATATGTGTTAGTAATATTTCAAGTGCATTCAATGCATTTGATTGATAAAGCATGATGATAAAAATTAAACATTTTAAATGACTTCTACATGTCTTCTGATTACTCTTATTTTTTCACCTAATTGAAAATATTTAATTATTATAAAAGCTTAAGAAAAAAACGAACTCAATTCAAAAAATAATTTCAATATCATACATACAAATCAATGGCCTCATACTGTATTTTAAGATTATACAAGGCAGTATACTCGAAAGGCAAGTAGAGTAGAAACGTTCCCTTAAGTTTGCTTGTTTCTATGGTTCTATGGTATTTATGAGCAGAATTAGCCTCAATTTTCAGGAGAGGAATATTTATATGTCAGAACAAAAATAAAGAGTAAAAAAGATTTTTAGACGGGTCAAATGACTAATTTGATATCTCATATAAGATATTATAAAATTTATAGGGGCAATTGCCTCTTCTCAACTATGTCTGGGTCTGCCCCTGATGGTATTCACATTAAATCATATCATTTATTTTGGACATATTACAACTACTTATTGATTAAAATTTATTAGTTCTCATAAATATTTAGCCATCGAATTTGCAAAAAAATAAAAATAATAATAATTGGATGATCGGCCAAATAAGCTGAAAGAAAAGTAAATCAATCCTCGAATTTTATAATAGATTATTAGTTCTAATGGAATGAAATGATGATAATGTTTTCAAGGTGTATAGACTTTTAAATGATTTGGAATTAAATACATGAGTTTTGATGATATTTAAGTGAAAGAAGAGAGAGAGAGAGAGAGAGAGAAGAGAAGAGAACAATGGGCGAACAGTGGACATTGGACAAGGCATAGAAAAAAAAAATTACAATAGTTTTTTAATTTTGAAATTGTGTGATCAATATTTCCCCTTAAAATTGTAAAGTTTTTATTTATTCTCTAAGTATCTTTGTGCATAAATATCATTGGAGGAATTAATAAACCAAGCTTTCCTGCCACTCCTTTTCTATGTAGTAATAAATAAATGTTTAGATCCTTCTTCCAACCTTTATTTTTCACTCTTTCACTTTTATTCTCTTCATCATGTTTATTTCTTTACTTTCTTTTTAAAGAGACGACCGTCACAAATGGTGAAAATAAGAGTACATGATAACTTTAGGGTTACAAATTTTGTATAGTTTGAATGAAAAAACTATCTAAAGTAATCTTAGATTTAAAGACCTTTTTGAAATGAACAATCCTTTATGCATCTTGTTGATCCCCAAAGTTTAGACTAAAGGATGAAGCACATTCAATAATTATGTCATAATCTTTGAACGCCATGATATCTAAAATCAATGAACCATACATGTTCTTAACAATCACAAAGATATTTCAAAATCTATCAAACATACTAAAATTTAGTGCCCTCATTTATAAAATCAAGAAAAAGCTATCAACAACCAAGCAAAATAATCTCTCGTTTTAATGCAATAAAGATTATTGATTAAAACTAGATTACAGCTATGATCTCAAGATGAAGTGTAATGACGATGTCATGATTCTCGAACACGATGTCAAAAAAGAAAAAAAAATTTGACTTTTTGCCAAGAATAAAATTTGGTCAAATTAATAATCAAATTTTGAAGAGAGAGAACCTATCATCCCTAAATGAGGTATTCTTGCTTATACAAATGGAAGAAAAAAGAATTAAGGATGATAATGCTCTACACTCTCACTTTAAAATGTTTGCCATCACAACCAAAAAAAACAAAACAAAAAAATAACATATTTTCATTAAATATTTTTAAAAATGATTAGGGTTTTACAAATGTCGGTTTAAATTGAAAAATCAAATCAAACTGAGCATATTTGATTAGTATGGCTCAAATTTTTATTCCAAAGAATGAGTTATATGGATTTTGATTAGTGATTCATTTTTAAAAAAGAAAACTTGGTTAAACCAAAAAATAAAATGTCATGAACAAATAGCAAAAAAATAATTCTCTTTAAAGTTTTATTGAAAACCCTAACCTCACTTGTATTCACTCCTAACAAGAAGAGCAATAAACCAAAGAGGTGAGCACAAAAGCAATGTGAGTTTCTAGTTGGATTGAAGCCAGTCAAAGAGAGAAGCATCCACACTTGCAAAATGCACCCTTTATGAGAAATTCAAAATTCATTAAATTCAAATTGAACAAAATAAACTAAATTATATTGCAATTTGATTTGGTTTAGATCTGTATATTATTTAACCAATTTGATTATGCTTATAATTAGGTTTATTTTAATTGATTGAACTATTATGTCAATTAATCCATCTAAGCCAATCAAATGTTCAATTTTAAGAAGAATAAAAGCTTTTACCCAAAAGCAATAGTGGCACAATTACTAGAAAAAAAAAAACATATTTGTAATGACAAAAACAAATTTGACATATATATATATATATATATATATATATATATATGATCATTATATTCTCTTAATTTTAAGAAGTTATAATTTTCATAGCATATTTTACTTGTATCTTTTATCATCCAATTATATGGCAATTAAAAGTAGATACCCTTTATCATTCAAACGCTCTCTATCATAAGCTCACTCCTCAACATACACATTTTAGTTAAAAGTAGAAGTATTTGCTTAATTTTAATCATATTTAGTATTTTGCATCAATTAAATAAGTTTAATAATATTTTGATCAATTTGTTATTGTACTTTCACCTTTAGAGTTGTATTTTGATATCTAACTCGAAATATTTAAAATTTAATATTTATAAATGATATATTACATAAAATTTTACAGATCAAGCATAAATCTCGAAGCATATCGTGTTAAAATTTTCAAAATTTAATTCAAGATCATCCAAACTCTAATTTAACAAATTTATAGTCAAAATGAACGTCTTGACAAGACGTAAGATTCGGTTGATCATAATTCAAATGAACACAAATCAAGTCCCAAAAATACAAGAAAAAATTTAAAATATTGTTAAAAAATTAGCCACGACCCTCGACATTGAAGAGAGTGTGATTTAAGTATCGTAATTTTGAAGGAGAATAGTAGATAAGATACTACCTAAAGATTTCATCCTCATTTGGTGAGGACTTTAGCCTCGAGGTTTTCCAATAAGCACAAGCATCTATAGTTAATTACCTCTCCAATATTGGGAGAGAACTTTCGATGGCTAGTTAGTAGCTTAATACGTAGTGCATAGTAGCAGCGTGTGGAGTTATGAAATTTGGATTTATAAAATTCATCATCTTTAGCTTAAAGCAATGGTCAGGGGAATGATGCGTGCCTGATCTAGATCACATGGTTTCGTCATCCCGGTCCGTCGTGGTCCCTAGTCTACTTGTCAGAGGAGGTAGTCAACCCAACCTGACCGAAGGATCCTTATTAGCAACCTATGGATTATGTCGTCCAAGAAATCCTTTTAGACTTGGGGTGATGTTTGTCTAAGGAGATATGCATAAGTCAACCTTAGTTGACAAAAGGCTTTTTACCCCATCAGATGTACCCTATGATTCACAACTCAAAGAGCAAAACCATTGGGGAGCATACACAAGGTGATCAAATATAACGGTTCCATTTGTCGAACCACGATCAAAGGACTCGGTAACTACATCATATGGGAGCATATTGAAAACCAGTAGTCAAAGGACACGAGTCACGCCCCACGGCGTGAGATTGATTGAGAGTGAACATAGTAGAACACTTGATTTGACTTTGGCTCCTTGGTGAGCTAGAGTTTTATTAATTTGTTACGTTCAACAAACTGATGCGGAAGATGGATTGAATAGAGTTTGTTTTAAGCTTTTAAAGATTAAATTTTATTTAAGCAATTAACACTTAGTAATTTATCCAATTTTTGAGTTTGTATTGACATTTGATTTTGATTAATTCAATTTGAGCTTCTAAGCACATTTTGATGGTAAGTATCCTCTCCGGTTGAAATCACCATTCAACATAATCATCATCGGGGTTTATGAGTTTGTTTGATCCTGTCGACTCTATTAGTTTAATAATAGAGGATCAGATCTACTATCACATGAGAAAATTAGCTTCTCAGATATTTTAATAAGTTGGAATTCTTATAATAATTGGATTTTTAGGTTTTGTTAACCCAGACCCAGTCTTAAGACCAAACCGGGAAGCAACTCACGCAACATCCTCAGAAACTAAGTTTAAGCATTCAGCGTAGTGTTGGGGCCCATGCGGGTGTGTTTAAAATGTTTTCATAATTTTAAGACATTGAATTTGAGTTTTAATCATACTTCATAATATATGCAAGGGTTCAATTGAAGGCTTAATTAACGTCTTATGTTCGCTTGTATAATGTGTTAATGTGGTGGCGTTTATATTTATGTTGTAATTTAAAATATTACCTGTGAGGAATCTGGTGGCTCATTCAGCAAGGATATCTACATCGATTTGTGAAGAATCAATTGACTCAAATAAACATACCTCCAACTGGGGGGCAACCAGGACAATCATCACAGAAATAACAAAACAATCATCAAACAAATTGGAGAAATTGAAACAATCGCAGAGGACCAATACTATCTAATCAAGTTCTCATTACCATCTCAAGGAGTTAAAGAAGTCTCGCATCGATCATTCCATCACTTTTAATGACTGGACTTAGAAGGAGTACATGTTCCTCATCAAGATCCACTTGTCATCAGCGTAGGGATCGGTGACCCATGCTATAATGTTAAGATAATTTTGATTGACAATGGGAGTTCTGTTGATATCTTATTTTACTCCATATTTCTTAACATGGGCCTGGTTAGGGAAAAGCTCCAACCCACTGCAGGACCATTGTACGGGTTTGATAATTGCCCTGTGCGAGTAGAGGGGACAATCACTCTTCCTGTTGTTCTTGGTGAATTTTCTCGACAAGTGGCTCATTTAATCTAATTCATGGTGGTCAAGTCAAATTCAACATATAACGCTATCTTTGGAAGGCTCCTCTAATCAATTTTTGGTGTAGTCACTTCAGTATCTCATCTTAAGATGAAATTTCTAACCCCCGTTGGAGTTGGAATTGTCTGGAAATCAGATAGACAATCATGTTATCTCGCACAAGCTCAACCACGTGTGACCTTCAAAGATCGAAGATTTTAATTTTGAGATGAAAAGTACCCCGTAAAGCTTCTCTTGTAGAAGACTTGCTCTGTTGCATTATCGGATGACCAACCACTAACAAGGTAAGTGGATCTTTGCTCTCAAACGAATAATGGAAAAAATACACAGACTTCTTACCCAAAAATTCAAGACATCTTTGCTTAGAGTCCGACAGATATGTCGGGGGTCGACACCAATGTAGTCATGCACTCCCTAAGATTGATCCAATATTCAAACCAATCATTCAAAAGAAATGGAGTTTTGCACCTGATCGTCTCCAAGCTATTGACCAAGAAGTTAACAAGCTCAAGAGTAGGATTCATACGAGGTACATTACCCTACATGGCAAAATGTTGTCATGGTTAAGAAAATAAATGGAACATGGAGAATGTGTATTGATTACACTGACCTTAACAAGGCTTGCCCAAAAGATAGTTTTCCTCTTCCTCAAATTGATCAATTGGTTGATGCTACATCTAGACATCAAATGCTCAATTTTTTGGATGCTTACTCTGGTTACAACCAAATAAAAATGAACCCAATGATGAAGAAGCTACATCATTTCAAACATATAAAGGTTTATACTGTTACCAAGTTATGACATTTGGATTAAAAAATGCTAGTGCTACCTATCAACGCCTTATGAATAAGGCTTCTAAAGACCTATTAGGCCGCACAATAGAGGTATATATGGATGGCATGTTAGTGAAAATCTTGGAAGAATCACATATATTCGACTTAAAATATGCTTTAATCTTCTCGTTACAACATGCGACTTAACCCAACTAAGTGTGCTTTTGGGGTTACATCAAGAAAATTTCTTAGATTCATGGTAACCCATCGTGGGATAGAGGCCAACCCTGAGAAAATCAAAGCTCTAAAAGATATGACTCCTCCGAAGAATATCAAAGAAGTTCAACATTTTAATGGACGAATTGCTTCGTTATCCTGCTTCCTAGCCCATTCTGGGGATAAATATTTGTCATTCTTTAAAATATTAAAGGGAGCTAAAAATAATAATTTTTAATGGACTGATGAATGTCAGTCTGCTTTTGAGCAGCTAAGGGAGTATTTAGCATCTCCACCCTACTATCCAAGCCTATTCAAGGAGAGATGTTATACTTATATCACACGTCTCTTCCCATGATAAGCTCGCTTTTAGTGTGAGAAGAAAGTGGGATACAACCATCAATTTATTATGTCAAGAAAATTCTCTCGATATAGAAAGTCGTTATCCACTTCGATAAGGTGGCTCGGCTTTAGTTTTCTCGTGAAAATTACGCCCATACTTCCAAGCTCACACTATCAGCGTTTACACTCATTTACCATTAAGGGTCATCCAACAGAAACCAGAAGCATCTGGGAGGTTAATCAAGTGGTATGTATAATTGGGAGAGTTTGATATAAATTTTCTACCTCGCCCTGCAATAAAGTCTCAAGTACTCGCAGACTTTATAATGGAATGCACTGCCCCAACTCCAGGGGAGCTATCTGCTACATGCCTTTTGTCTCCTCAATGGACCCTCTATGTTGATGGAGCTGAGAAGTACGGTCGGTGAATCTTACTTATTTCTCCTGAATATCTTAAGTATGGACTTCTCCTAAAATTTCCGCAACTAATAACTGAATATGAGGCTCTCATAGCAGGTTGAGACTTGCCCAGAAGCTCAAGACTTAGTGATCCACCGACTCTCTCAACTTGTCACCTCCCAAGTTGAGGGAAATTTTAGTACTCATAATCCCGCACAAATACCTCCACTTGGTGAAGTCTCTTCTTGCCCATTTCAAGACACATCAAATCATTCACATACTGCAAGAGAAGAATACTCGAGCTGACACTCTCGCCAAGCTTGCTACATCTTCTACTAGGGATCTATTTAAGAGAAGGCATGTTGAAAAAAAACATTTTCTTAGTATCCAAGGGTCATGGGTAATTCAAGCAATTAATGAGATAAAGGAACATTCGTGGATAGACCCCATCCTCTCTTTTCTACAAGAAGGAACCCTTCCTGAAGACCCAACTTCTACAACTCGTCTCCGAAGACAAGCTTCAAACTTTACTATTATCGGAGATGAACTATACAAACAAGCTTTCTCTAGACCGTACCTCAAATGCCTCTCACCTTCAGAGGCCGATTACGCATTAATAGAGATTCACTCAGGGATATGTGGAGAACACCTAGGAGGAAGGGCGCTATCCCTTAAAATTATAAGGCAAGAGTTCTATTGGCTTACGATGAAACAAGGCACCTTGAGTTCACAAAAAAATGTGCAAGTTGTCACTCTAACCTCCCTCACATGTCGCATAAAAAGCTCTCATCCATTCAAAGCTCGTGGCATTTTGCTCAGTGGGGAATTGATATCATGGGACCTTTTATGATAGCATCAGGGCAATGAAAGTGTATCATTTTAGCTATCGACTACTTCACTAAATGGGTGGAAGTCGAACCACTCGCAAAAATCACGGAGGTAAATGCTAAATAATTTGTTTGAAAAAATATAGTATGTCGATTCGATCTTCCTGCAAAGATCATCACTGACAAGAACCTATCGGAAAAGTCTTTACGCCCTTTTGCAAAGATCTTCAAAATACCTCAGAAAGCATCCTCAAACTAACGCATCAAGCTACCAACGTGATTATACTCAAAGGACTAAAACACATCTTGAGAAGGTCGTGCAATGAGTTGATGAGCTTTCTAATGTCCTTTGGGCTTACCACACTATATCGCGCACCCCGACTGGTGAGACACTGTATAACTTATGTTTCCGTAAGATTATACTAGATATCGGTTCAAAGTACAAGAGTTCAATTATTCGATCATGACGGTAATGAAGAAAAACTCCAACAACACCTGGACCTACTCCCCGAAACTCGTGACATGGCCCTACTTCAGATTGCTTCCTATCACCAAAGGGTATCTTGTCACTTCAATAGAAGAGTAAAACCTCATCCCATATCATTTTGGACTTGGTCCTATGAAGTCTCAAGTCGCAGTAAAAGGCCCTCAACGCAATAAACTCTCACCTCTTTGGGATGACCCATATGTGGTTATAGCTATGGTGAAGCTAGGAACTTTCAAGCTCAAGGGTCCAGAGGAAAAAACTTTACCTCGAACTTGGAACACTGAGAATCTCCAAAAATATTATCAGTAATTTATACTGTATAATTATTGCAACTTTTATTTTATCTCGTTTGTCATTTCCTCTTCATGTAGACCACTTAGGGGTAAAGACTCTTGTTGTTGTCGTCATTTCTTCTTGAAACTCATATCCGTGTTAAAATCGTCTTATGATTGTATCACCGAACTTATCAGAGTAATGAATTTATAGCTTTTTTCTTACAAGCTTATTTCTTCTTCATTTAATCCTCCCACTTGAGAAATATACAATTCGCGTTGTATCTCAATCGAGGCATAATCAATCTTAAGGGGACTTGATCGGACCTCTTCCATACAGGTAAGAAGTAAAGTAACACTTTGGATGATACCTAGGATAGGTCAAAAGGTCCTTGGTGGACATCCCGACCTCTTCCATACAGGTTAACGTCATCAAGTAACACTTTGGCTGATACCTAGGATAGGTCAAAAGGTCCTTGGTGGACATCCCGCGACCTCTTCCATACAAGTTAACGTCATCAAGTAACACTTTGACAAACAACCTCGGATTGGTCAAAAATCCTCAGTTGATTCAATTCAACCTCATTCATATAGGTTAGCATCGTCGAATAATATTCTGACCAATTACCCCAGATAGGTAAAAACAAAATAAGAGCGTATCATCTAAAAAATAAAAAATAATAAAATAATAAAATAATAAAAAAAATTTATTAACAGCATTAATATGATGATATAAGAAAGAATCAAGATTCTGATACACACTACTAATAATACATAGAAAAATAAAATGCATCCTCAAGTGACGCTACATCATATCAGTTGGTGATATCAACGTCCTCCTCACCACTAGGAGATGCTCCCTTGAACTCACTCTCAACTCCTTCATCTCCTAAATCTGACAAAGAGTCTTCAGATACTTGGTTGGGAGATAGATCCTCAATACTAGCTCTGTCTTGTGGTGCACTAAACGGATTCCTTTTAGGAACCCTCGGAGCCCTCCTCTAAACATTGGTGCTCCAAATCCTTCACTTCAACATCAAGAATATGATTACGAACTTCCTGGACATGGTCTTCGATTATACCGCGATAAGCCAAGGAGTTCTTAAAGTCTTCCATTGCCTTCAAGGAGATTTCATTTGCTTTCGCTTCTGACATTATATGCTCCTTCTTAGAAAGATGATCCTGTAATGCTTTCTTCTCCAGTTCGAGAGCTCTCTTCTCCGCAAGTGTCTTGAGTCTTTTTCTTTCAAGTCTCTCCTCACCTCAATTAGCTCATTACAAGTGCGGTCCACCTCCTGACACTGGAGAGAAAGAGAAGTCTACATGTTTACTAGCTCGCCTCACGGTTAGTGATCCTCCAAAGTCGCCACTTCTTTGGCCTTAACACTCATCTTTCTCTCATACCAGATATTTTACCTTCACAAATTCAAGATTCCACTTATCTAAAAGACACCCAAATGAGCCATTATCTCTATTTTGAGTTACCTATAAAGAAAAAAAATCATCACAAATATTACACAAAAGAAAAGGAGGAGGAAAAGAAGAAAAGAAGAAAGAAGGGAAGACAACGCATACCTCACCTGATGCCCAAAGGCATATGTGATTTAACACCTCTTCGTGAATGTGGCTTCAAGAAATGAACTCCCATCATGAGTTGAAACAAATTAAACTCGATGCCAACCTGGGGCTTAACATCTCTTTCGCAGATATCTAACGTAGTCACTTACATGTCTTCTTTTTCATTGGGGAAGAAACATTGTCACCGATTTTGTCGGGCTTCTTGAAAGAACCTATGAATATGAGGAGACCTTTCATCACCTTTACTTGACCTCTTTTGGTGGAAAGAATGAGATCTCTGCACGGATGGAAAGGACAATCTTGAACATTCTATCTTCAACTATATATTTGTTAATATGACGCAACTCATGCTGTAAGCTTTCTACATCATGAACATTAAGAGTTGTCAAGATCTCAATCTCTTCAATTAGTAATGGATCTGGAAGGTCATTCAATCTTCTCCATCTCTCAAGAAGGCCCCACTCATTTTTCACAAAGAAGAATCCAGTAGACCAATTTTTAGAGGGATCCCGTACTAAAAATTCTATCCAATTTTTTATAGTCCGATAATATGTCCACCTGTGAATCTACACATTCGACACAAGTATTTGATGTTCAAAGTAACACCACGCTCTCTAAAGAATATGGTCAAACCAACGATGACCATTAAAGCTCGAAATGAAAATTATGACAAAGCTACATCACATATTTTGAAGATCTCAATTAACTTGGGAGCCAAAGGGAATTGCAGTCCCGCACGAAGAATCATCTCAGAAACAGTAAAGTACCCTGGTGGAGGTGAACGGGCTCGATCAGACTTTTTAGCAATAATGGCCACTAACTCATTAGGGAAGTAAAATTTTTTGCGGAACACCATTAAACTATCTGATGAGATAGTGGATGATATATCGTCTGTAGCTATCATGTTATGAGTTTTCTTCTGGTCATCACCCTGTGAAAATACATGATAAATAAAGATGAATAAATGACAAAAATTTGAAAATTTTGTGAATCAGCTTACTTACCCCAATACCCAAGCGTATCCTTTTTTGACTCGAGACGTCACTCCTCTAATCTATAAATAGCCTCTCATTCCTCATATGAGAGGAGGCCAAACAAGAGAGAGAAGAGAGCCTTAAAGCTTGAAAATCCTTCAAGCACAATCGTGCAACCACTCAAAGCCTTAAAGCTTGAAAATCCTCAAAGCTATCTTATCACGGCTTTGAGTCATGAAAGTGACAATATATCATGAGGTGGCCCTAAATGATTGGCCATAATTAATTTATTTATTTGATCAATTTTAATAAATATAAAATATTTAAGGAGGGCATTATTGTGCATCACATTTTTTTAATATTAAATAATTATGTACTTTTTTATTGTAGGTTGCTTACTAAAATTGTCATATGTCCTATATATAATTATTAGTCTTTTATTTATGATTAAATGTCTTATTTGATTATCATTATCGAGCTTCAAACTTCAGCTTGTTTGTCATTATCAAGCTCGAGCTCTATTCGAGTTTGTTAGTAAGCTCAGGTCAAATTGGATTATCGAGCATGTTAACGAATAGCTTGTTTAATAAAATGAATAAATTTTAATCAAGCTTATTTATAACTAGCTTGTTGAGAAAGATACACGAGCTGTATCATTTAAAGCTTATTAAGTCTGTGCAAGACACCTTAGCTTAGTAGTTGAGAATTTATGCTGTCAATCAAGAGATCTTTAGTTTAAGCTTTGCACATATATTGTTTGTATGAATTTGTCATTAAATTGACTCAAATATCTCAAAAATAAAACTTATTAAGCTTCAAAATATATAATAATAAATAATAATGTTCAGAAATAAGTCATAATTATGGCATAATTAAGTCATAATCAATCTCCTTAAAAAGCTAATTCATGATTTTTAAATGAAATTATTATCGATGAACATAAATGAACCTAACGATAAATTGTTTAAAATTATTCATTCAACAATCGAGTATTTATAAAAATATTCAAGTTCGTTTGATTAATTAATCAAACGATCATGAATAAGTTTTAATCAAGTCGAGCCACCGATCATTTATAGAATGCTTGATTCATTTGTAATCCTAATGAGGTGCAAAAAAAGAGGATGAAATGGACTAAAAAGGAAGTAGTCTTTATCTACCATATTTTTCATATCAGTGAAAAGTAACAGGTGGAGGCATTAAGATCTGTCGAATGAGACGACGGCTAGGGTTCCTTCAAGGTAAGTTCTCCTTTCTCTCTGCAGCTCAGCGAATCCATCTCTCCACCTTTTTTCCCTTTTCTCCACTTGTCTCCTTTGACCTCATTTCTTGGAGGTTGGTCCTCCCAACGTTTGAGCATTATGGCTTCTAATGGAGCAAACTTTAATCAAACCTTTCCCCTTTGAACTCTTCCTCTTCAAACCCCTCTCTCCTTGGTAAGAGATCGATTGACTCGACTCCTTCTCAGTGGAAGGAGCTCCTTGTGTTCAAAATGACAACAAAATCTTTATCTCTTTCCTTTATTCCTCCCGATTCTTAAAGTGAGTTTCTCAAGAGGATTTATGGAAGGCGAGAAAGAGTGGGATATGTCTTTAGTAGGGCATGCGATAGGAAAAGGCCGTTATGGTTCCGCTTCGGAGTAAACAAAAAATGGAAATTCAAAGGGAATATGGAGTTGCTAACCTTGGAAGGGGACTTCTTTCTCTTCAAATTCTCCTGTAAGGAAGACTATAATATCGTGTGGGATAACGGTCTGTGCTTCCTCAATGGCAGGCCATTCATTTTTCAGCAATAGAAATGGAATTTTAGACCCTCTAAAGAACAAATTTCTGAGATTCCTCTCTGGATCAAGCTTCCTAATTTTCTTTTATGTTGCTGGAATGAAAAAGGATTCTCAAAGGTGGCTAGTCAGATTGGTATACCGTTGGCAGTGGACAACCTTACAGCATCTAAAGCTCATATTACATTTGCAAGAATCTACGTGCAAATAAATACAACTTCTATTCTTCCGGCTTCAATCCCCATAAACCTGAACGGCATGAAGTTTGATCAAGCAGTCATATACGATTAGAAACCTTCGTGTTGTACCAAGTGTCAGTCCTTCTCTCATGCTGAGAACAAATGCTCTCAGAACCAGGTAGCTCCTAGAGAGCAAAATATAGCTCGTCCCAACTCTGGAGGTAGTGCTCGAGGTCTTAAGCAAACCTCTCAATCTGATGGTGTATCCCTAAATACTTCTCTGTTAAAGAACCCAAGTTTGGAATCAGTTGCCAACCCCGAACTCTCTGCTCAAAACTTGTTAACAGCCAATCTTAATCAACCGTCGATCCCTTCTCCCCATATTGAGGATGTCATAGAACTCGATGCAAATTCTGTGTTAAATGAGGAGTTCATAGTTAATGACCAATCATTGGAACAACAAATTGAGTATTTGGCTTCAGATGTCTTAACTAGATCTGCTGCCAATTCTCCTAACCGATTCGAACTATTGAAATCGCGAGGTAAAACTCCAAACACTCCAGGGAAGGCTCCACCTAATGGGGAAAAGAATACTTCCCCTTCTACCAATAAAGGAAAGCAGAAAAAGGGCAAAAAGCCCTCCTCTTCATCTTCTCAATAATTTTTCCAGTCTTAGGTATGGAATATGCAGCTTTTCGAGGGCGGATCTGGCAGCGGTTAATCCAAGAATATTGTATAGATATTCTGTGTCTTCTTGAAACAAAGGTCAATTCTGAGCTCTTGCTTAATCCCTTCTCTCTGAAGAAATTCAATCTCTTTCCTTTCGAATCTAGTTGTTCTAACTTTGAAATAATATTGGGAGGTCGTATATGGATTAAATGGGATTCCAGTAGACTTGATTTCGTACCTATCTTAAAAACATCTCAACTTATTCATGGCAAAGTTACTCTAATCGGAGGTGTATCTTTTGATGTCTTGTGTCATCAGAATGATGTTCATTCTCGAGTATCTCTTTGGAGTTCATTGAGGTCCATTGCAACTGAATCTGCAGGGCCTTGGATTGTAATGGGTGATTTCAATTGCTGTCTGGTCAGTAAGGAGAAATCTGATGGTAATCCTTTATCTCTTAATCACACACTGGAATTCAAAGGATGTTTGAATGACTGTGAGTTGCTGGACCTTCCTAGTGTGGTTCTTTACATGGTCCAATCAACGGTATCTAAAATCTTCTCCAAAAGGATAGAGTTTTATGTAACCCCTCGTGGCTAGATTTTTACCCTAGTTCCTTTTACAAAGTTCCACCCTCCCTCTCCTCCGATCACTCTCCTCTTATAACAATTGCCAAGCAAGTTCCTTCTATTTCTCATAGATTTATGTTTAGGAATTATTGGTCCATTTATCCTGATTTTGCTCAAGTCACTATTGAAGCTTGGAATATTTATATCTCTGGAGACCCCTTATTTGTGCTTTCTAGGAAGCTGGCAAATGTTAAAAAAGCTTTTAAGGGTAGACAGTGGGATCCTTGCTCTCTCCAATCATAAATTATTCAGGCAAAAAGAGATCAATTGGAGGCTTGTTCCAAATTAGAACAGGATCCTGATAACCGATCTTATATTCAGGAGGTAAAGGAGTCAAATCTTAGATATTCTGATCTTGTTTGAAAGGAGCACATGTGGGTAAAGCAAAGGGCTAAAGTTCATTGGTTGACTCATTCTGAAGATGATCTGAATTTTCTGTATAGTTCCATAAAAGAAAGGAAGAATGCTAATCTAATAAGGGAATTACACACAAAGTCAGGGTTGGTAACTGATCAGGAATCTTTGGCGGAGGAGATATGTAAGTTTTATTCTTCTCTCTATAACAGTAATTATGCTAATACATGGCACTCCTTGGATATCCCTTTGGGAGAATCTGTCCCTTTATGGTAGGTTGAAGATCTTCAGGCTGAAATAAGTGACAAGGAAATTCTCTTTACAATTAAAAGCATAAATGAAAACAAAGCTCCGGGCCCTGATGGCTTTAATTCCAAGTTTTTCTTATCAACATGGGAAATTACCGGGAAACAATTCATGAAAGCTGTACATTATTTTTCACTTCATCTAAACTGAGATGTTTCAAGCACACTCTACTAGCTCTTATACCTGGGTGAATCATTCAAGCTACATTTCTGACTTCAGGCCGATCTCTCTTTGCAATTTTTTCTATAAGGTTATAGCAAAGGTATTGGCCAATCGATTAAAGAAATCCCTTCCATCACTTATTAATCCAGCTCAATTAGCTTTCATAAAGGGAAGAGATATTGCAGATTGCTTGGCTATGGCAAATGAAATATCTAAGGAGTTCTCAAGCCATAAACAACAGAGTTTGTTTCTTGCTAAACTTGATCTCAGGAAAGCATTTGACTCTATTAATCGTAAATCTCTAATTCATAGGATGTTGGCTAAAGGCTTTCCAATGCGATTTGTAAAATGGGTGGAGGCATGCATAGAAGATGTCCCTCGTGGTCCTTAATGGAGAAATTAAGGGTTGGTTTATGTCAACCGGTCAGGCGGGGATGTCCCCTTTCCCCCTTTCTATTTACAATTGCCATAGACACCTTCTCTTATTCTTTGGGCGAGAGAAGTGAATCTCAAGCTTTATAATCCTTTCACAGTGGGGTCCTGCAAAGTTTCACATCTACTTTTTGCTGACGATCTTCTTACTATGGGTAAAGCTAATCATTCTACTCTCTTCTCTCTATTAGGATGTCTTAAGGTTTTAAATTTTTATATGGGATTAAATATCAATCAGGAAAAATCTATCATTTGTTTTTCAAATGAATCTACTAGGGTGGGAGATCTTGACCAGCACCTTAAAATCATGAGAGGATCTCTGCCCTTTACCTACCTTGGTCTTCCTTTAGTGGCAGGCCAAATTAAAGTGGCACATTTCAACACTCTTTTCGATAAACTCAATAGATGGTTGGCCAGCTGGAAATGCAAATTCCTTTCACTTGGAGAGAGGTATCAATTAATTAGATCATCTGTGAACAATCTTCTAACCTATTGGTTTAGATCTATTTCCATTCCTAAAAGCATATTAAAGACGCTAGATTCCTTCACCTCAAATTTCTTTTATCATAATGGAGGTTTTAAAAAACTACACACTATTTCATGGTCTAAAACTACTCTTCCAAGGGATATGGGGGGTCCGATCTCCTCTCTGCTGCTGCTCTTAACTCTTTCAGTAGACTAAAAATGTTATGGAAGATACTCAAGAAAGAGTCGCTTGTAGCTAGCTGGTTGGAAAATAAATATGGTGCTGTTTGGGAGCTTTCTAATCATAGGGTTTCTTCCTTTTGGAAAGAACTGAGATGCATAGCTCTAAGGTTTAAGGCTAAGTTTAAATTTAATGTTGGTGATGGGAGCTCCTTGTCCCTTTATAGTGAGCCTTGGTGTGATAAGGTAGTCTCCTAATAGGGACAATGGATTGACTTCTTTGGGTTTTCCTTTGGATGCTAAAGTTAATTCTCTTATTATAAATGGGAAGTGGTGCCTCTCACATCATGAATTCTCCTTAGTCTTTGGATAAAATAAATTGTGTGCAAATATTTGGAGGAGCTGATTGGATTTCTTGGGAGGGGATAAAATCCTTCTAAGACTTTTAAATTTGCTCTTTTTTAGATAGCTCATCTCATAAGTCGGTATGAGAAATGGTTTAAACGGAGTGCTTTAAATTATGCCTATATTGTTGGATGGCCTATTTGGGATGTCTTAAGACATCAGATGTGCTTGCAAAAAGAGGTATAGGCTCGGCTCTGCTGTGCTATTTTTGCCGAAACTCAATTGAATCTCACAATCATTTATTTTTTGAATGCTCATTTTTAATGAATATCATCAGAAATCTTCTACCTAATGGGAAATTCTTCCATCTTAATTCAACCCTGAAGCAAATATTGGGTAATGTGGATATCCATTTACACAAATCTATCAAGTATTTGCATTATCTTATTACTACTATTGGTTTATTCAACTGGAAAGAAAGAAATAATAGGCTATTTGCGTACCTCTTAGTACCCAAGCTCTTATGTTTCAAATAACAAATCAATTGGGTATAAAGTCTCAAGGTGGAAAATTAAAGATAAATGGCCCCCCCTCGTTAAGCAATCTATTCAAAGTTGGTTGGTGCAGTCGATTAATTGCCTCTTCTTCTCCCCTCTACATCCCCATGATCTTGAAGGCTCATTCATCGTAAAATCGATGATGATAGCATTTATCAATTGGAGAGTTCTGTTGGATGACATTCAAAGCAACCTGGTTATCATCGTTTTTCTGTGGTTCCCATCGGAAGGCTATGAAGTTAACCATAGGCTCTCAATCAATCAATTTACTTTTTGGTGAAGTGCTATCGGTGATCTGGCTGCTTCAGTTCATACTGGTTTTGAGTCTGAGTCCAGCTCTTTACGTTAAGAATTACATTTCTGTTCAGTTACAATTTTTCTTTTTCTTTGGAAGTCTATGTGCTTAGGCAATATTGCAATTTATGCTGGACTCCAGCATAAGTTCAGCTCTTTTATTTCAGAAGCATTAGATATTTGTTCCAGTCTTTAGTTTTTCCTTGGAAAGGCCTCTGTGCAGGTGCTTTCTTTGTTGGTTTTTGTAGTTCTACTAGTTTCTATAACTTGTAGTTTTTTCCTTCATACATGTAACCTCATTATACTTTGTAATGAATTGGGCAAATGCCCTCAACAATTTCCAAAAAAAAAAAAAAAAAATCAGGTGGAGGCGTTAAGGGTTTTATTATTACAAATTATATATTTTTAGCAGTGGTCCTCGTCGTATAGGATTCAGCTAAGTGTACGCTTCTAATACGCATGCTCTAATTAGCATGTGCCTAACAGATGCCGCACATGTTTTGGCTTAAAGTGGCCACCGTTCTCCTTTTTTTTATATATATTTTTTAATGATAATCTTGCCTACTTTTTAGGTAATAAATTGAGAATATATCTCACAAACAATCATTTTGATAATAAGATTGAATAGTATCAAAAGATTTTGACTATATTATATTTATAATATTTAATATTTAATATTTATATTTAATATAGCATTAGTTTAATATTTATAGAGAAATTTAACTATAAATGCCTTATAGAAAAAGAATTTTTGAAATTTTTTGAATATATATATAATTATTTGAAATATATATATCTTAAAGTTTATCTTTGATGAAAAAATTTCGAATATTCTTATATACTCATTATAAGAAGAGTGAAGTCTCTTCATTTCAATATTTTGACCTCATCTTAATTATGTTAAAATATTTAGGGTCTGTTTGGGATAGCTTCAGCTATTCAAAAAATTAATGATAGAGGTGCCGCAAAAGAATCTGTTATTTAAAAATCTATGGTGAGACTTATAATTTTTTTTTTAATTTAAAAAAAAAATCAAATCGTAACTTTCTGACTGTCATCGCAAGGAGTTATGTTAGATTGAAAAATGTGGTATTCTTACAGTAGATTTTTCAAAATGCACAAGCAAAATCGTGTTCCGGGTATTGCGGTGCGTGCCTCCCTCGATGCCTTTATCACGTGAAATAAAATCCACATTGAACTAATGGAAGGTATTACATTGAAACTCTAAGGACTACATAAGCAATCAAGTTGGAGGATCATAATCCATCAATTCAATTTTATTTATGAAAAACTTCTCTATCTTATGTTCTCAAAGGAGAGATGAGTGAAATCCTGATGAGACTCAAAGAGTTAACATTATGGTGATCAAATCAATATAGATCAGTCTATATATATATTTTTTTGTACTATTTATTTATCTTAGTTATTTACTTCTTGTAATTGTTTATTTATTCTACTTAAACTCTAAAATATTAATTATTTATGGTAATTAACTCACTACAAGAATAAAAGGGAAAACTAAAATCAATTCTTGTTAAGCTATTTTTGAAAAATATTTTATACTTATTAAATCATATTGAAAACAAGATTATGAGTCAAATTTCAAATAATTTATATCGTCTGACTTATTTATTAATCGCACATTTATATATGCTTTAGTATTGTTCAAATTTCTCGCGCTTGCATGTATTGAAATAGAAAGAGAAAAAAGGATGATTGTTTAATTTATTTGGTGCATATAACTATTGTCCTTAAAAAATGATATTTTCTTCAACCTAAAATTAAAATAAATAAAAAAAGCTTTTTATATAAGAAAATTTTAAAATATCCAAACCATTCCCTACCCTCACCATTCTCTTGGCTATATGATAACATTTTGTTGCAAGAGGTAAACTTCCCAACAAGTTTGTTTTATTTAGTAAAAACTAATAGTATATGTAATATTTTATTGTTGCCTCCAAAATTTTGTGTGCACCTCATTATTGTAAGAAAAATACATATATCAACCATTGGGATGGTAAAAATAGTGATAAAACTATGCTATTTTTATTATGAAATATTCTCCTGCAAAAGATATAATGGCTAATGATAAGGTAAATGGATAAGAATTACATTTATTTTATTCTCAAGAATTTATATATAAATTAGAGCACCTCATCACAATTCATAATCAAGAGAGGGGGACTACATGACAATATTGTCTGAGAATAATCTAGAAAGTAAGAGTAAATTTAACAAACAAAATTAAAAGAGCATGAAAAACACTAGAATTTATCTGGAAAATTCGAAAGTGAGAAAAATTATAGAACCACATCACACTAAAAAATCCATTATGCAAAAAATTAAGAAAAAATGTACAAATCTCTCTTCACTCAAGTCTCTTTAGTTGTCTTCACACCTCACTCAGTCTATGGAATATTTACTTCACATATATTCTTTGCATAATGAAGAAAACTATCATTAAAACTGCTTGAAAATAAACTCTGCTTCTTCTAACACTGTAGCGCTGCCAAAGCAGCTCTTAGGCACTGCTCCTCTATCAGTTTGTCTCATTTACATGTGTTCCAGTGTCACGGCATTGCATTATAGTGCCAATGCATTGACTTCCCTATCTTTTTGATAAAATCTCTCGAATTATAGCATCAAAGTGCTAACCTTCAAAGTCGAGGTGTTAGTGTCTATGTCTCTGAAGCAACTCTTTCATTGCAAATGCACCATCTAAGCACAACACATTAAAAAAAAAATTTCGGGGACTTCACCCTCACACTCAGAGGCTATGTTGAGTCAACATTACTTCCCCAATTGATCAACATAACTAACTCCACAAAATAATAAATATATGAATTTAAGGTGTTCTCATATAAACCAAAAGCTATTTAGGTATACATTATTAAAGTCATCTTTACCTGTAACTCCCACGAAGAAAAAAAAAAGGTTGGTAAATCAACTCTTGAAAAAAGTATAATCGATTTGATTCAATTGATTCAAAGACAAAATATTCTTAAAATCATATAATTTTTATCATATTGAATTTATATTGTCAAAATACATTAAAAAATTATAAATTAGATGACTTATAGAAATATTCATAATTGTCTAAATTACTTTTTTTATTAATTTTGTGAATTATATCATTACTTTTTCCAATCTTTTATGATAAAATTAAAAACTAAATTATACTAAAAATAAGTCCAAAATATGATAAAATTATAATCAAAACTATATGAAAAAAAATCAAAATCAAATTTAAAACATATTTCCTTCTATATATATAATCCTCATTAAATTAATTCCCTGCAATACATTAATTAGACTTCTCGAGTACAAGATTTCAATTTTTACAATAAAGAAGAGGGCACTAATTGACAAAAGACGCGTGTCAACAGCAGTCAACACATCGATCATTTTTTTTTTTTAATTCTTTGGGTGTGGTTTTAATATGTGAAACCAAAAGAACTTTTGAGAAAAAAAAAAGGAAAATTTTTAAAATATTCACATTATTAATCTTAATTAGTAATTTAGGCATCAAAATTTTTTTTTTATGAAAATTATAATCGTCCGTACGACGGACGACTGGCACTGACGCGGAGGCCACGTCGGCGCCAGTCGTCTTTCTTTTTTCGTTTCTGTAGGGGAGAGAGAGAGAGAGCGGGATTTTATTAATTTTTTAATTAATATAATTATTTAAAATATTTAAAATATATAATTTAAAATATTTTTTATAAAATATTTAATAACTAAATATTTATATATTTAGTTATTAATTAATTTATTTATATTTATAATTAAATATATAATTTAAAAATATTTTTAATTATATATATAAATTTAGAAATTTATTTAATAATTTTTTATTAATTAATATAATTATTTAAAATATATAATTTTTATTAATTTTTGTTAATATATATTTTAAAATTATTTAAAATATATAAATAAATAATTTTTAATAAATAAATAAAGAAAGAAATAAATTATATAAATATTTTATAAATTATATAAATAAAATAATTATATATATATATTTATAAATTTATTTAGTTATTTATATATTTAAATTATATAAATATTTTTAAGTTATATAAATAATTTTAAAATATTTAAAATATATAAATAAATAATTAGTTATTTATATATATATATATATATTTAATTAGTGATTTATTTATTTAAAAATATTTATTTATTTAAAATATATAATTAGTTAAATAAATAAATTTTAAATTATATAAATATTTAGTTATTTATATATTTATAAAATATTTAGTTATTTTGTATTTATTTATTTATTATATAAAGCCAATAAATTATATAAATAAATATATAAATAACTAAATATATGAATAACTAAATATTTTATATATAATTACTTTATTTTTATAATTTATAAAATATTTATATAATTTATTTCTTTCTTTATTTATTTATTAAAAATTATTTATTTATATATTTTAAATATTTTTAAATTATATATTAACAAAAATTAATAAAATTATATATTTTAAATAATTATATTAATTAATAAAAAATTATTAAATAAATTTCTAAATTTATATATATAATTAAAAATATTTTAAATTATGTATTTAATTATATATATATAAATAAATAAATTAATAACTAAATATATAAATATTTAGTTATTAAATATTTTATAAAAAATATTTTTAAATTATATATTTTAAATATTTTAAATAATTATATTAATTAAAAAATTAATAAAATCTCTCTCTCTCTCTCCCCTACCGAAAGAAAAAAAATCGGCGACAGTCGTCCGTTTGACGGACGATTGGACGTGTCACGTCCCTTGATCGTCCGTCGTGAAGGTAGTATTTTCATAAAAAAAAATTTTTGATATCTAAATTATTAATTAAAGTTAATAATGTGCCTATTTTAAAATTTTCCCCAAAAAAAATTAACATGCGATATTATGATTAAATTTTATAAATTACTAAATTAAAATCAAATTAAATATAATATATTTTACATTTATTATAAATAGAAATCCTTCCTAATTAAAAGTTAGGCAAAGTAATCTAACCTAATATTATATATATATATATATATATATATATATATATATATATATATATATATATATATATATATATATATATATATATATATATATATATATATATTAGATTTTTTTTGCTAAGGAATTTTTTATACAACTTTAAAAAATTGGACAGCACTGATAGCTAAATTAATGTTTTATTTATTATTATTCATTATTAATAAATATTGATATTTCAAATCGGTCAATATAATATTATAAATTTTAATAAATATATTAATTTTATTAATAATATTAATCAATATTTTCTTTAAAATTTTAATTTATGCCCCAAAAAAAACCTTCTGTAACCTGTTCTATAGAAGATGGGAAGATTGAGAATGTATTTCGGACAGCTGGATGTTTTATTCTCTTAGAAAATAGTCAGAAAGTAAAACAGTTTCGTTTGGCTACTAGTTTTTTAGCTATTTTTCAGAAAACTTTGTGATGACAAAACTGTTTTGAGAACCAAGCTATTAGAGTGTGATGGTTATTAGAAAACTATTTTTTAAATTTTTTAAAAAAAAATTATTTGTGACACGCACAATAAATTTTTTTAAAAATTGATTTTTCCATAGCAGATTTATAATAAATTTTTTAATAAACTACGGCTACTCTAAATATATCTTATATCTATTATGATGAAATTTTGTAAGAACATCTTTTTTAAAAAAATATTTTATAAATTTTTTTATGGCCATAATTTATATCGCTCAAATAAAAACAAATCTCTAAAGTTAAAATGTAGTTGCCATTATCTTAATTGTAAAATGTATTTTGGCATCTAAACGAATGAATCCATAATTATTTTTTTAATTTTTAAAGCAAGCAACCAGCTGCTTTGTATGACTGGCAGGGGCGGAGCTACGCTGGGGGCACTGGGGGCACGTGCCCCCACTGGCCCGATACGCGACCCTATTTCCAAACCCTCGCAGGTCGCAGCTCTCGCTCTTCTCCCGTCCGTCTCCTACTTCAAACCGCCGCCGCCTCCTTTAAGTTTTCCCCGCTCCACTCTCTCGCCCTCAAGTCGGTCTTCTCCCAACCTCTGCCAGGCTTGAACTATGGGATCGAGGGTTGATACAGTGAGAGAGAGAGAGAGAGAGAGAAGGATTGTGGAAAGGTGGGTGACAAAGGAGATGGGATCAAGTCAGCGGAAGCGGGAGGGATCCAGGAGGAGGAGGTCTACCTCGACAATTTCCATTCCAAAGAGATATCTTAGTGAAGTAAGTTGTATAAGTATTTGAATGCCTTCTATTTCTCTTCCCTATTCTGATCTCGTGAAATCGGAACTTTTTTTTTTTCCTATTTGTTCTTTTTAATAATTTTTATTAATTCTTTTCCTCATTTTCCCTGGAATTCTAGGCGATAAAATGTGGGATTCTGAAGGTGAGTTTTGGTTTTAATCTTTGCTTTTTTTTTTCAAAATTGGTCATTTTCAAATTCCTGCTTTTGTTTGATTTCTGCTGTTTTTTTCCTTAAAACAATGGCCTCATCGTCTCTCTCTTTTTCCCTTCCGTTCTGTTTGAATTACCCGTCTGCAATCTGTTTTGTTTTTTAGTTTGAGCCACAGTGTCAGATTTATTCCTTCAGAAATTTCTTTGGCTGATGGTTATTGTTTCCATTGTTTGAGATCTTAGTTTCTATAAGAGGAAGAAACTCGTTTTTGTTGGTCTTCACTTGCTATTCACCCCATTGTCCGAAGTTCCTATTTTAATCATTACTTATATGCTTTATGTTTTATAATTTTAGAAAGAACGACATTCGAAATATTCTTTCGTGAACGGTCTTCACAATTAATTAAGGTATGTGAATATTTTTATTTAAGAAAGGCCTTTTTGAAAATTTATTAATTATTTCTTAATAAATGATGTGTCTTTATTAAAAATCTATTGATTTATTTTTTTAAGTTTACGATCTTTTATTTTGAGAAATTATTTTTTTTTTTAAAAGTAGAGAAAGTGTTTTATTTTATTTTTTTGAAATATGTTCAAAAGCGTCTTTTTTTATCGTATTAATCTTTAAGATTTTACATCAGCATTTTAATATGTTCTTTAAATTAGATATGTTCAAAAATTTATGTTATTATAAAGTTTGATTTCTTTATTTTGTTATATGAGATGCTTTGATTTTTAATTTTATATAAAAATAAATTATTCATTATTTTATTGTGCCTCCTCGAAAAAAATTTCTGATCCGCGATGGTACATGATTATTACATCGCACTGATAATCAATTTTTTTTATATTAAGATCAATTTAAATATGTAAATAAAAATTTATTTAATTCAGTTAGAGAATGAAATGTGCAAAAGAAAATAAGATTTTCAAATCGATCCATTCACATAAATTATAATTACAAAAGTCAAGATACAAATATATCTCATATATTTAAATATAATTAAATTTAAAAGTAAAGCATTTCTTATATAAAATTATTAAAATATTAATAATCAATTTAAATTTCTATCATAGTTATTTTGAAATAAATACCATAATTTTAAGTTCTGATAATAACTTTAGATAAAAATATTCTCCTATAAATTTGATTAGAATAGATTTAAAAAATAAATTCATAACATCTATATTATAAAAATAATAAAAACATATTATAAAATATATACAACATTTATACATAGCATAAAAAAATTAACTCATTAATTGGTTAAAATAATTATGACCTAATCCATTTTTTTCATAATATCTGACCTAACTTTTTTTTATATAATAATACTCATAAAAAAAAACGATTTGCTCCTTCCCTAACTTTTGCTCCTTCCCAAAAGTTGTGGCCGGCAAACGTTTCAGTCCCCTTTCTCCCTCCCTCTAACTCTATATATAAATCCACTCATCAATCGCTCCTTCAGCTAAAATCTCTCTTCTCATTCTTAGCTCCATGGTATAACTATACGCTACTCTCTTAATAATAATTTAACAACTCTTAATTTCACGCCTTCTTATCTCTTCTTCTCTAACTCTCATGGCTACAGGATTCCACTTCCAGCCTAGAGCCCAGCAAGGAATCGACGGTCGACTTCCGTGGAAACCCGTCGGACAAGTCGAGAACCGGCGGTTGGTTTGCCGCCGGTCTGATATTAGGAACAGAGTTATCAGAAAGGGTACTAGTAATGGGAATCGCCATGAATCTAGTTACTTATCTGGTTGGAGACCTCCACCTATCTACCTCCAGGTCTGCTAATATAGTCACTAATTTCATGGGCACACTCAACCTCCTCGCTCTCCTCGGTGGATTTGTCGCTGACGCCAGGTTTGGTCGGTTTCTCACCGCCGCCATCTCCGCCGCCATTGCTGCCGCGGTAATTCAGCACTATATTTTCAGCTGTTTAGTTCTCATGCAGCCCGCCATATTTGAGTTATTTGTTCCCTTACTTTTATAGGTTTCAAAATATTCTAAATAAATAGATTTTTTTTAAAAAACTATTGTATATTATTATAATTTTTCCCTTATATTTCTCCTCCAGGGTGCCAGCCTACTGACAATGGCGACATCTCTAAGCAGCATGCAGCCACCGGCGTGCGTCGGTTTCCGACTTCAAGAATACGAATGCGTGCCGGCGAGCGGAGGACAGCTGTCCATGCTCTTCGCAGCGCTGTACACAGTCGCGGCCGGCGCCGGGGGCATAAGGGCAAACGTGTCGGGTTTCGGGTCGGATCAGTTCGATTTGAATGACCCGAAGGAGGAGAAGGCGATGGTTTTCTTTTTCAACAGGTTCTACTTCGGCATCAGTCTGGGTTCGTTGTTCGCCGTGACCGTATTGGTTTACTTACAGGATAATGTTGGGAGGGGATGGGGGTACGTTGTATCGGCGGCGACCATGGTTGCGGCGTTGGTGGTTTTGCTCGCCGGAACGCCGAGGTATAGATACCGGCGGCCGCAAGGGAGTCCGTTGACGGTGGTGTGGCCGGTGATGTGGTGGGCGTGGAGGAAGAGGGGAGTGGCTTTTCCGGATCAGGTGCAGGAGCTTCATGGTTTTGAGGTGGCTACGGCTCCCCATACGGATCGACTCAGGTAGACCATTTATTCCTGATTTTCTTTTTTTAATATAAACATCGAGCTTTATCGAGTTTAATAATGGCGTGGATTACTTTCAGAAGACAAATGGAGAATTTTTTTAAACAAAAAATCATAAAAAAAACAGCCATGAATTTAAAGCAAAAGTGTTAATAGGCATACCAGAGGAACAAATCGTACGGAAACTGCAGCTGATGTGCAGAATCTGCTGACACACACATGATCATTAATGTTGTTTTGAAATTTATTTATTTATTTATTTTTTTTTTTTGAGAAAGATTATTCACCTAACACCCCGCTCATATAGGTGAAGATATCATTGTGATTAATTTTAAGGCTCATTTATCACTCGCGTGTCATTTTCTCTTCACCATTATTCTGTAGAGTGCATCAGCCAGATATTCGGATCACATCAAAACTCCGCAGTTAAGCGTGCTTGGGCGAGAGCAGTACTAGGATGGGTGTTTTCACTTTTTCACTGATATCATGAACTAGTCCCTTCGAGCATAGAGCACTCTGATTTTACATCAAAAAAAAAAAATAAACTTAAGAAAAATATTTCAGAGTGATTCGGAGAAAGATTTTAAAGCTCAATTAATTATTGATTTTTGCCTGTCATAAATTATTTTGTTTTAACATTTGTTCAAGTTTTATTTCAATCATTTTTATTTATTATCAAATGTTATATATATATATATATAAAGCAGATGCAATTGTAAGCGATTTTTCAAAAGTTGACTGCCGGATGGCAAAAACATATATATATTAATAGGTATAATCAACATACGTAATATTCACACAGTAATTTCTTTGAATGCATAATTAAATAAATATTCATATCAATTCAAAATATTAATGCTGTCGAACACCAGAAAAATTATCCAAATAAACTTCTTCCATTTGTTAAAAATTGTTTGAAAATGTAGTTTTTTGTCAACTGTACGAACCCACTATATTAATTATTTTAGCACAAATCAGAGGTCCTCAGCCATCAGTATCAGCCATCCAATTGTCCCATTAAAGCTATAAGCATTCTATTGTCAAAAAAAATTTTGTTTTAAATAATATGCACATAAGGTCCGTTTGAGACAGCTATAATTTTTTTAAAATTGATTATAAAAATAATGTGGTCAAAATAGATTTTTGAAAAACTGTTATGATGACAGAAATATTTTTATTTTTAAGAAAAATTTAAATAATAATTTTTTGATAGTCATCGCATTCTAATAATTCTGATTTTTAAAAGTAATTTTTCACCATAAAATTTTATGAAAGTTAATAGTTAATTACAATTATAGTTACTTTTTGAAAAATAAAAATTGAGAAAATTGTCACAAACATACCTTCTTAAGTCTCAACTACAAGATAATTCTTGGCATTTTAAAAGATAATATTTTTTCTCTATAGACAATAATTGTTTATCTCTCGATTAGTATCCTACAAAATATCAAAAATCTTCTTTATAATTTGAGAACATGTACCTTAAATCATGGGATAAAGTTTGTAAAGAATATTCCGATCTGAAACTTCCAGTTTTATTGAATGAAAATTGCTTTGCATGTCAGTAAATTTGCTCAAAATTAAGCTCTTTTCATTGAATCCTATTTTCTAAGTTCAAACTTCTTAAATGTCATAAGCACAAAAAAAAATTCATTTTTTTTTATCATTCAGAAGCATACATAAGCAGCATTGATCATGACAGAATCTCAATAAAATACATTCTTTGCAGGTGGCTTGACAAAGCAGCAATCTTACAGAGGCATGAAATCTCAGCTTCAGAATCTGTCAATGTAGAAACAAAGACTCTCAGCACAAGCAAAGCATCAACTGTAACGGAGGTAGAAGAAGTGAAGATGGTGCTGAAGCTGCTACCAATTTGGGCAACCTGCATTATGTTCTGGACCATATATTCTCAAATGACCACTTTCTCAGTTGAACAAGCCACTTACATGAACCGCAAAATTGGCTCGTTCGCTTACCCTTCAGGCTCCCTCTCCTTCTTCCTCTTCATCTCCATCCTCCTCATAACCTCCCTCAATGAGAAGCTCCTCGTCCCCCTCGCGCGCATCATCACACATAACGTTCAGGGCATCACTAGCCTCCAAAGAATGGGCATCGGCCTCATCTTCTCGGTGATTGCCATGGCGGTTGCTGCAATTGTAGAAATGAGAAGAAGAGATCTTGAAAATGAGGGAAAAACATTATAAGTGTGTTCTGGCTTGTTCCTCAGTTCTGCTTGGTTGGTATAGGGGAAGGGTTTGCTTATGTCGGGCAGCTGGAGTTCTTCATCCGCGAGGCGCCGGAGAAGATGAAGTCAATGAGCACAGGACTCTTCATTAGCACCCTATCAATGGGGTTCTTCTTCAGCAGTGTGTTGGTGACTATAGTTGATAAAGTTACAAGTGGGGTGGATCAAGAATAATTTCAACAAGGGGAGACTGGATTACTTCTACTGGCTGCTTGCAGTTCTTGGCGTCGTGAACTTCATAGTTTTCTTGGTATTTGCAAGCAGACATCAGTACAAGGTGCACACGTATCAGTGGAAGAATCAGGGTGAGGATCTCAAAGTATGGAATGATGAAAACTGTGAAGCTAATCAGCATGGAGAATTTGTTTAGGAAAATTTGGTTTTTTGTGTGGACGGCACATTTCGACTTGTTCATGGAAGTTCTGTAACTTTCCATTGATGCAGAATGTGAATCCATGGGTAGGAGAATCTGTGTCTAGAGCTGCAAGGTTGGAAGGTTCACAAATGTCGTTCTGTAAAGCTAGAAGAGATCGTGTTTTTAGCAATAAGTATTCATGGGAGAGAATTAGTAAAACAAATTGCATCTTGATGCTCAAGTTCTTATTAGCATCATATTCGATGAGCGAATTAAGAAACCAAATGATCAACCATGAAGAAAAAGAACTTAACTTTATAAGGTTCAACAACATCACTCATCAATGTGAAGAAAAGAAACTTTTTTTTTTCAAACCCAACTATATGCTTCAAACCTTATCTCATCAAGAGACGAGCTCCAAATAACTGAATACGACTACTAGTAAAGTTCATTAAGTACTGTGAATAAAAACCACAAAATGAGAAAAAAATATCTGCTTAAACACCAAACAATATTTACATCTCACCTCGTCCACAGTAACAAAGGCGATGGAAGAAAGTTCCAGTGGTGACTTCTTCAGCTGGATGCAACAGGAAGTAAGAACAAAGCCAGATGTTTCAAATCCAATCTAAAGAAGGTTTTCATACTTTGTTCCACAATTAAAATGCAGGGAACATCAAATCTCTTGAATCCTGACTACAAACGAATCACATCTACTGGTTCCACTTAATTCTACATAGAATCATAAATTAACAGAATACCAGCGGTTTAAGATTCTCAGATTGAGAACTAGATACGATGGAGGCCACTACAGGAAAATTATTGATAATGATAATGAAAGAGGCGACAAAATGAATGCAATATACTGGAAGGGTGGAAGAAATGATTGCAAAATGAATGTGAAAAAAAGGCACTTTGGAAATTAAAGGACGATAATGACGGATGATTAGAAAGAGACTGGGATGCCAAGCATAATAGCAGGATGAAAACCACAGCAAACAGATGAACGAACAGAGTTGAACCCACTTCAATTATTGGGTCAACTTTTGCTACATATTTTGGATTATTTGGAACGCATTAGTTGAATGTCACATTCAGTCAAACCAGTGAATACCTATGCCAAGAGAGCACCTGTTTAGAAAACACCCAAGACCTCTGTTTATTCCCATTAAGTGGCACTGTGGAAGGGTGCTGAGAAAGTCTATAGAGAGCAGGGTGTGGAGGTCTCTGTCAACAGCTTTGATTTTCTCTTCTTTTTTTATAAAATATTAGAGCTATTTTTATAATAAATTCACACGTTCGTACGTTCTTCGAGATTTAAATTTAAGGCATTCGAGAAAGAAGCCGGATGTCAAACAACCTCTGGAGATAAAAAATGCTGATTTTCTTTTCTTCTTCTTCTTCTCTCTCTTATTAGGCGCAATAATGTGTTGTGTGAAAGCTAAAATATTTAATTCCAGTGCCATGAGCCTGGCCTGAATGTAAACACCTGGAATTAGATGTGACCTAAAGCAGCCACGACATATTGTCGAGTTCTCTGGCTGGGTGATCGTCTATCTGAGATTCTTCTGTTCCCACCCTATCAAATCCTGGATAAGCTCAAACCACTAGATGTCAAACTATAACAATAAAATATTTCTGATACTACATTAAAATTTATCAAGTTAAATATGAATTTTGAAATAGTATATATATTTAAATTTATAAAGTTAATTTAAAATAATAATCTAAATTTTAATTTAATAAAATTATAAGTGATATGATATTTAAAATACTACTAGTCGAATCTTGATGCCAGACGATCCTAAATAAAACTAAATGAGATCAAACTTAAAATATCATTGGAAACATATGGATATTTAAATAAATATTATGATGTCAAATCGAGCACCTTGACGAACCGGATCTAACAAGTCCAAGATCTCATAATTCTGACTTCATTTGAGCATTCAAATACTTAAAATACATCAAATGATCAAAGGAATCATTTTGAGCCGTCCGATGGAGTGGTTCGATTGTGCGTATTTACGTAAATGCTACAATCTATAAAAGACATCATTCTTCATGAAGGGGAGCCCAAGCAAAGAGAGTCAAAGCGAAAATCTTCCAGCATAATCGTACCACTTTCCGACCACCCCGCTTGTTGCCACCGCCGTCGCCGCCGCCATCGCTAATCCTCATCGCCGTAATCCCGCCATTACCCACCACTGCCGCTGCCACCGATCAACCATCGTTGCCATCATCGCCACCACCATCGTCTGGCCAAGGCCACTATCGCAGACCATCTCGTTGCTCATCATCACACGACGACCTTCATCGCCGGGCCGACCGCTATTCACCATCATCTACTACCACTTGTTACAACTGAACGTATTATATATGTTCTGACATTCTCGAGATTCTCATACCTTCTCAGATACAATTGTAATCCTTATCGGAAATTTTGTACTCTGAAACAAATACATAGTGGAAAATTTTTACTGGTCTAGGCCCCGTGACTTTTTCCCTCTTTTCGAAGTATTTTCACGTAAAAATTCTGCAGTTTTCTTATTAATTTCTCAAACATCTGGGTGTGTGTGCTGGATTCCGCAACAAAGCTAAGGCGCAAATTTTTATTCTATCGCAACTGGTTTTCTAGCACTCAACAATTTGGCATCGTTTGTGAAAAGAAAACTCATCAATCACAATTTCTGTGAACGCCCGCATCATGGCCAATAGGCAATATCAGAATAACTGAGCCTCCGCCAACTCCCCACTCTCAAACCAACTTAAACCAAGGACTCAAGCGCTTCCCGATAGCGTGACTCGCCTGGGTGAAGGCAGAATCTCTTTAGAATATCGTATGCGCCGAATGGAAGAGTCTCAAAGTGAGATGATCCTACTTTTACGAGGAACACGACAACCACTACCGCGGCAAACACATCTCCCCCAAGATCGATCGTTAGCCGCAGGAGGTCAAAATGCTAATCTCCTTGACACTGAAGTTCCTCCGCTTCTAGACCGTGATGCTGATTGCCTTGACACTACTAGTTCTACTCATCCATCACGTGTAACTCAACCAACTAATAATCCACCAATTATTGCAGGTAGCTTGGCATGTTCTCGTCCTATTGACCACACTCGTCATGTTATACATGCAAAATTATGACGCTTAATGCAAGATGAATTTCACCTTAAAGATAGAAATCATCATCCCCCTTACCGTGGCTATGAGGAGTCCTCACCTTTAGCTGAAGCTATTCTTCAACATCCTATTCCCGTAGATTTCAAGCTTTCGAGTATCGATTCCATGATACCGCCCATATGAACACATCGATCACGTAACCATCATGCATATCCGACGAGCTCCTAACACACTGTTTTGTCAAGTTTTTCCAGTCACCCTTAAGGGTCAGGCCCGCACTTGGTTCTACTCCCTTCTAAGGGGATTCATCCATACCTTTGACGAACTCGCCAATATTTGGTGTCATTCAAAACCTGAGGATCATAAAAGATTCTTCTCATCTCCGGCATTCGTAAAATGAGGGTGAATCACTTAAGGAATACTTCCATAGGTTCTCCTTAGTCACCCGTAAATGCAGAACCGAACTATTAAGAGGAGTTTTTCTTGGAGGACTGTCATCACTCACGCGAGATACTATCATATGCTCAACTTGGTTCATCATGGAAGCACAAATTTCTCATGAGGCTATTAATATTCATCGCAAATAATTTGAACAATCTACGTAAAAATGTAAGAGCTGGAATGCGAATCACCCCATCAAAAGAAGCAACAAGGCAGTCGTGATCTCCCTCCACGGCCCTCACATCAACGACGTGAACCACGACAAGAAAAGGAATATACATCGCTGAACACATCTCGTGTTAACATCCTGATGGCTATTCGAGATAAAGAAACCATCAAGTGGCCACATCCACTAAAATCAAATTCAGGAAATCAAGAGCAATATTGTCACTTTCATCGAAGTCGTGGACATACTACTGAGGCATGCAAGAAGAAATCGAGAGGCTCATTCAACAAGGATATCTACGTCGATTTGTGAAGAATCAATCGACTCAAACAAACATAACTCCAACTGGGGGGCAACTAGGACAATAAAAATAACAAAATAGTCATCAAACAGGGGGAAATTGAAATCAATCGTAGAGACCGATTTTAATCGAGTTCTCATTACCACCTCTCAAGAGCTAGATTTAAAGAAATCTCATATTAATCATTCCATCACTTTTAATGACTCGAACTTAATAGGAGTTCATGTTCCTCATCAAGATTCACTTGTCATCAGCGCAGGGATCGATGACCCATGCTATAATGTTAAGAGAATTTTGATTGACAATGGGAGTTCTGTTGATGTCTTATTTTACTCCATATTTCTTAGCATGGGCTTGGTTAGGGAAAAGCTCCAACCCGTTGCAGGATCATTATACAAGTTTGATAATCGCTCTGTGTGAGTAGAGGGGACAATCACCCTTCCTGTTGTCCTCGGAGAATTCCCTCGACAAGTGACTCATTCAATCCAATTTATCGTGGTCAAGTTAGACTCAGCATATAACGCTATCTTCGGAAGGCCCCTCCAATCAATTTTTGGTGCTGTCACTTCAATGTCTCATCTTAAGATGAAATTTTCAACCCCCGTTGGGGTTGGGGTGATCTATAGAAATCAACAGATAGCACAATCATGCTACCTCAGACAAGCTCAACCACGCCCTTCTGTGAGCTTCAACATCGAAGATTTTAATTTTCGAGATGAAGAAGTATCCCAGAAAGCTTCGCCTGTAGAAGACTTGCTCACTGTTGTATTATTAGATGACCAACCACTACGAACAGTGGCAGTGGGATCTCTGCTCTCAGAAGAACAAAGAAAAAAAATACATAGACTTCTTACGCAGAAATCGAGGCATCTTCGCTTGGAGTTCGACGGATATGTTGAGGGTCGGCCCCAATGTGATCAAGCACTCCCTCAAGATTGATCCAACATTCAAACCGATCATCCAAAAGAAGTAGAGTTTTGCACCTGATTGCATCCAGGCTATTGAACAAGAAGTTAACAAGCTCCTAGAAGCGAGATTCATACGAGAGGTACATTACTCTACATGGCTAGCAAATGTTGTCATGGTTAAGGAAACAAATGGAACATGGAGAATGTGTATTGATTACACTGACTTAACAAAGCTTGCCTGAAAGATAGTTTTACTTTTTCTCGAATTGATCAATTGGTCAATGCTACGTCTGGACATCAAATGCTCAGTTTTTTGAATGCTTACTCTGGTTACAACCAAATAAAAATGGACCCAATAGATGAAGAAGCCACAGTATTTCAAACATATAAAGGTTTATACTATTACCAAGTTATGCGTTTGAAAAAAAATGGTCCTACCTATCAACGCCTTATGAATAAGATTTTAAAGACCTATTAGAGCACAATGGAGGTATATGTGGATGACATGTTAGTAAAACTTGAATCATTAAAGCATATTTCGACTTAAAATATGCTTTAACCTTCGACGTTATAACATGCGACTTAACCCCACCTTTTGGGGTTACGTTGGAAAAATTTTATGGTAACCCCCATGGGATAGGTCAATCCCAACTCTCAAAGATATGACTCCTCTGAAAAATATCAAAGAAGTTCAACATTTGAATGGACGAATTGCTACCTTATCCCGTTTCCTAGCCCGTTCTGGGGATAAATACTTGTCATTCTTTAAAATATTAAAGGGAGCTAAAAATAATAATTTTTAGTAGACTGATGAATGTCAGTCTGCTTTTGAGCAACTAAGGGAGTATCTAGCATATCCACCTCTACTATCCAAGCCTATTCAAGGAGAAATGTTATACTTATACCTCACAGTCTCTTCCCACGTGATAAGCTCAGTTTTAGTGCGAGAAGAAAACGGGATACAATGACCAATTTACTATGTCAGTAAAATTCTCTCTGAAATAGAAAGTCGTTATCCACTGGCAGATAAGGTGGCTCTGGCTTTAGTTTTCTCAGCGTGAAAATTACGTCTATACTTCCAAGCTCACACTATTGACGTTTACACTCATTTATCATTAAAGGTCATTCTACAGAAACCAGAGGCATCTTGGAGGTTAATTAAATGATTTGTAGAATTGAGAGAGTTTGATATCCATTTCCTACCTCAGTCTGATATAAAGTCTCAAGTACTCGTAGACTTTATAGTGGAATGCAGTGCCCCAACTCCAAATGAGCTATCTATTATGCCTTTCATCTCCTCAATAGACCCTCTATGTTGATGGAGCTTCAGGAAATACTGGTGTCAGAGCAGGAATCTTACTTATTTCCCCCCAGCAGAATACCTTAAACTATGGACTTCACCTAAAATTTTTTACAACTAATAATATGGTTGAATATGAGGCTCTCATCGCAGGGTTGAGACTAGCCATCAATTATGAAGCTCAAAACTTAGTGATTTACACTGACTCTCAACTTGTTGCCTCCCGAGGAAACTTAACACTCATAATCTCACATAATACCTCAACTTAGTAAAGTCACTTCTTGTCTATTTCAAGATACATCAAATCATTCACATACTACGAGAGAAAAATACTCGAGCTGACACTCTCGCTAAGCTTGTTATGTCTACTACTGGAGATCTATTTAAGAGAAGGCATGTTTAAGAAACATATTTTCCTAGTATCCAAGGGTCATGGGTAATACAAACAATTAATGAGATAAAGGAACCTTCATGGATGGACCCCATCCATCTTTTCTACAAGAAGGGACCCTCCTGAAGACCCAACTACTGTAACTCGTCTCCGAAGATAAGATTCAAATTTTATTATTATCGGAGGTGAACTATACAAATGAGCCTTTTTTTAGGTCATACCTCAAATACCTCTCACCATCAGAGGTGGATTATACATTAAGAGAGGTTCACTCAGGGATATGTGGAGAACACCTACGAGGAAGGGCGCTAGCCCTTAAAATTATAAGGCAAAGGTTCTATTGGCCTATGATGAAACAAAACGCCTTAGAGTTCACAAAAAAATATGCAAGTTGTAGTTGCACTCTAACCTCCCTCACATGCCACATATAGAGCTCTCATCCATTCAAAGCCCATGGCCTTTTTCTTAGTGGGGAATTGAAATCATGGGACCTTTTCGATAGCATCAGGGCAATGGAAGTTTATCATTTTAGCCGTCGACTACTTCACTAAATGGGTGGAAGCCGAACCACTCGCTAAAATCATGGAGATAAATGCTAAATAATTTATTTGGAAAAATATAGTATGTCGATTCGATCTTTCTGCAAAGATCATCACTGATAATGGAACCCAATGTACTGGAAAAGTCTTTACATCCTTTTGCGAAGATCTTCATATACCGCATACATCAGAAGACATCCTCAAACTAACTAATGATCAAGCTACCAACAGGACTATACTCAAAGGACTAAAAACACATCTTGAAAAGGTTGGGGGGGGGCAATGGGTTGAGGAGCTTTCTAATGTTCTTTGGGCTTACCGCACTACATTGCGAACCCCGACTGGTGGGATATCATATAACTTATGTTTCAGCACAGAAGCTATTATACCAGTAAATATCAGAGTTCCAAGTCCAAGAGTTCAATTATTCAATCATGATGGTAACGAAGAAATACTCCGACAGCACTTGGACCGACACCCCGAAACTCGTGACATGGCCTTACTTCGGACTACTTCTTATCACCAAAGGATAACTCGTCACTTCAACAGAAGAGTAAAATCTCGTCCCATATCTGTCGGTGACTTGGTCCTACGAAGTCTCGAAGCTGCAGACAAAAGGCCTCAACGCAATAAACTCTCACTTCTTTGGGATGACCCATATGTAATTATAGCTATGGTCAATCCAGGAACATTCAAGCTTAAGATATAGAGAGAAAAACTTTACCTCGAACTTGGAACACTGAGAATCTCCGAAAATATTATCAGTAATTCCTACTGCACAATTATTGCAACTTTTATTTTGTCATGTTTGTCATTTCCTCTTCAAACTCATATATGTATTAAAATTATCTTATGATTGTATCACCGACCTTATCAAAGTAATAAATTTATAGCTTTTTCTTTCAAGCTTGCATATAAACAATCTCCTTCATTTAATCCTCCCACTTGAGAAATGCGCAACTCACGTTGTATCTCAGTCGGGGCATGATCAATCCCATGGGGACTTGATCGGACCTCTTCCAAACAGGTAAGAAGTCAAGTAACACTTTGACTAATACCTAGGATAGGTCAAAAGGTCCTTGGTGGACATCCCACGGCCTCTTCCATACATGTAAGATGCCAAATAATATTTTGACTAATACCTAGAATAGGCCAAATGGTCTTTGGTGGACATCCCACGATCTCTTCCATATAGGTAAGATGTTAAATAATATTTTAACTAATACCTAGGATAGGCCAAAAGGTTCTTGGTGGACTTCCCACGGCCTCATCTTAACGTCGAATAATATTCCGACCAATCACCCCGGATAGGTAAAAATAAAACAAGAGCATATCAACTAAAAAATAATAATAATTTTTATCATTGATAGTATTAATATGATGATATAAGAAAGAATCAAAATTTTGATACAAAATAATAACAATACATAGATAAAAGAAAAAAAATGCATCCTCAAGTGATACTACATGATATCAACGTCCTCCTCACCACTAGAGATGCTCCCTTGGACTCACTCGACTCCTTCATCTCCGACCGCGAATGGTCTTGATACTTGGGAGATAGATTCTCAATACTAGCTCCGATTTTGCGATGTCTAAGCGGATTCCTTTTAGGAACCATCGGATAAAGCCCTCCTCTAAACATTGGTGCTCTAAGTACTTTACTTCAACATCAAGAATATGATTATGATCTTCCTGGACATGGTCTTCAATAGTATCACGATAATCCATGGAGTTCTTAAAGTCTTCCACTACCTTCAAGGAGATTTTATTTGCTTTCGCTTCTGACATTATAAGCTCCTTCTCAGAAAGACGATCTTGTAATGCTTTCTTCTCTAGTTCAAGAGCATTCTTCTCTGTTGCAAGTGCCTTGACTCCTTTCTATTTCTGGTGAGTCTCTGCCCTCACCTCAATCAGTTCATCACAAGTGTGCTCCACCTCGATTGGAGAGAAAGAGTATGTGCACTAGCTCGCCTACACCCGCAGCGATCCTCCAAAGTCGCCACTTCTTTGGCCTTAACACTCATCTTTCACTCATACTCGCCTTGCAGATATTTTACTTTCACAAATTTAGTATTCCACTTGTCTAGAGCGACACCCAAATGAGCCATCAGCCCTAATATTTGAGCTACCTAAAAAAACATCACAAATGTTACACAAAGAAAAAAGGAAAAGAAGAAAAGAAGGAGGAAGAGAAGACAACGTACTAATTCACCTACTCGTTGACATCCAGTGCATACGTGCTTTAACACCTCTTCAAGAAAGTGCAGCTTTGAGAAACGAACTCCCCCATTATGAGTTGAAATAGCTAAACTCTAAGAGGCCAACTGGGGGCGAACATCTTCTCCGCAGATATTTTACGTACTCACTTCGGCATGGCGCTACTGTGGACTTCTTGAAATATTGCTACCACCGTGATTTCATAACGGGCTTCTTGAAAGAACCCTGTGAATATGAGGAGACCTTTCATCACCTTTACTTGACCTCTTCAGTGGAAGAGCATGAGATCTCCCTTCCTGGATGGAAAGGTCAATCATGAACATTCTATCTTCAACTATATATTTGTCAATGTGACGTAACTCATGTTGTAAGCTTCCTGCATCAAGAATATTAAGAGTTGCTAAGATTTCATTCTCTTCAATCAGTAATGGATCTCGAAGATCATTCAATCTTCCTCATCTCTCAGGGAGGCCCCACTCATTTTTCATAAAAAAGAATCCATTAGACCAATTTCTAGATGGATCCCGTGCTAAAAATTCTATCAAATTCTTTATAGCCCGATAAGAAACACGTCCCTGAGCATCACATGTGAATCTACACCTTCAGCATAAATATTTGATATTCAAAGCAACACCACGCTCTCTAAAGAAGACATTGAAATCAACGATGATCACTAAAGCTCGAAATGAAAATTGTAACAAAGCTACACCACATATTTTAAAGATCTCAATCAACTCGGGAGCCAAAGGGAATCGCATCCTAAGAATTATCTAAATAAAAAAGTATCCTAGCGAGGTGAACTGCTCGAGACTTTGGAAACAATAACCACCAACTCATTAGGGAAGTGAAATTTTCTGCAGAATACCATTAAACTATCTGATGTGATAGTGGATGGTATATAGTCTGTAGCAGTCATACTATGAGTTTTCTTCTGGCCATCACCCTATGAAAATACATAATAAATAAATAAAGAGAGAGAGAGAGAGAGAGATGACAAAAATCTAAGAATTTTGTGAAACAACTCACTCACCCTAATACTTGGGCATATCCTTTTTTGACTCTCTCGCTCGCGAACAACTCGGGATAAAATTTTTTGCCTGATCTGACCAAAAGGATACGCATACATATGAGAAAAAAAGGAAGAATTTATTCCTCTCTAAGGATGTTCTGAAATTACCTGCCAAACTTTTCGAGTCGTTCGAATGACAGTTCCTAATTAACACTTCCCCGCCATCTTGGCAGTTATCAACTGTTGAACCATCCATTGAAGTTTCAAGAAATCCAATTTCCTAAAATAAGAAGTAGGAACTATGGGCCCTGATCGCCTCCGAACCCAGTCGGTCTGACGAGGACAGTTGACGCCTCTTTTGAGAGAAAACTGGAGCCTCACCGTATGAACTACGGGCCTTGATCGCCTTCGAACCCGGTCGGTCCGACAATGATAGTTGACCTCTTTCGAAAAAACTGGAGCCTCGCCGTATGAACTACGGGTCTTGATCACATCTGAATGACCTTCTCCTAAGAAGAAGAGGAACACTAGAGCATATGAGGTGTATGCCTTCTCCCTTGGCCCTAGGGGATTTTTATAGACCACCTATAGGGAAAAAAAGGTAAAAAAAATCAAAAAAAAAACCCACAAAAATGGGTGAAAACCGCAGAAAATGGACCAAAAGTGGACAAAAATGGATAAAAAAACTCCTCATCAATCTGTTTTCATACCAGAGCGCAGCGACGAAGACGGTGCAGGCCATGGGCACATGCTGAAGCGCGTATGCTGCCAGCCCAGAATTTCTAGATGGGTCCATAACCCCGAAACCTTGCGCCAGATACAGACATATCTCACGCACCCGCTGCGTGATCATAATCTTGTGCTCTCATGAAGATCTGTCTCTAAAATATATGGTTAATGGACCCACAAATTTCATTGAAGAATTTGCTATTTTCAAGTATTTACGATATATTTTTGGATGATTGAGATAATGTCATCCAAAATAAACCGATATATATGACACTTAAAATACTACTAGTCGAAGAACGAATCTTGATGTCAAAAGCAAGTTGATCCTAAGTTGAAACTAGCCGAGATCAAGCACTTAAAATATCATTGGAAACTTTGTGATATCAGTTAGATCCCTAAATAGCTCTTAAATATGGAATATTTATAGTCAAATCGAGCGTCTTGACAAGCCGGATCTAACAAGTCCAAGATCTCATAATTCTAACTTCATTTGAGCATTCAAATACTTAAAATACATCAAATGATCAAAGGAATCATTTTGAGCCGTCCGATGGAGTGGAGTGGTTCTGATTTTGCATGTATTTACAGAAACGTCACTCCTCTAATCTATAAATAACCCCTCATTCTTCACATGAAGGGAGCCCAAGCAAAAGAGAGGATAGACTCTAAAGCTTGAAAATCCTCTAAGCATAATCATGTCACCACTCGACGGTCACCGACCACCCCCGTTGGTCGCCAACCACCGCCGCCGTCAGCCACCACTACCGATCCTCATCGTCGTCAATCTTCATCGCTGGTCATCACCGCCGACCACTATCGCCAGCCATCATTGCCGTCAACCATCATCGCCGGTCAACATTGCGACTATCGCCATCGCTCATCCACGATGACCATTCATCGCTCATTTCGCTGTTTTCACCATCTATTACTACCAAGCAATCGTATAACTAATGGCTATATATATGTTGTTGTCTAATTTTGAGATTCCCATTGACTCTTCTCATATACAATCGTAATCCCATTATTGAGAAACTTTTGTACTATGAAAAACATACATAGTGGAAGATTTTCTTTAGGCCTCATGATTTTTTCTCTCTTTTCGAGATTTTTTCATGTAAAAATTCTAGAGTTTTTTATTAATTCCTCAAACATATGTGTGTGTACTAGATTCCGCAACAAAGCTAAGACACAAATTTTTATTCTACCACAATTGGTTTTCTAGCACGCAATAATAAGTAAATTAAACATATTGATGGGAGAAGTCCACCTACATCATGAATAAGTCAATTTGAGTCTAAATGAGTTTAGGTCAAACTTCATAAGCATAATTGAAATATTTGACATATTAATTGAATTGTCAAATAATCTCTAAATATGATATGCTTATAGTTAAATAGAGCTAGTCAATGAGAGGAACCCAACGAGTTTAAGATTACTCAAATTTGAAGTCATTAAGTCACTTAAATCATCAAGAAATCATTTATGATCAAGAAAATCAATATGAACCATCCGATGGAGTATTTTGAGATGTTAGCTAAAGTTACCAAGATACCCCTCCCAAAATACTATAAATATGATTCTATTATTATCTTGAAAAGGAGAAAATGAAGGACACTTAGAAGAGAGGTGAAGAGCTAAGCTTAGAAACTTAAAATCATTCACCACTAACAATCATCATCCATCTTTGACAACCATTGTTGACCACCATTAATGGCTGTTACAACCCAACCACCACCATAGAATTATTATAATTTAATTTTAAAGTTGTCATATCTAATGTTCTATACACAATCTTGTATTTCGTCTTCTTTATTTTTGGAGAAGAGAAGAACTTTATAAATCAAAATATATAATGAATTATTTGAACTGGGCAAATCCTTGTGTGTTTTTCCCCTTTTCTTGGGCTTTTTTAACATTAAAATTATTATGTTCCCCATACTTTCTCTAATTATCTATATACATGTTAGATTTTCATGCAAAACTATAACTTAAAGAATTTTACTTTACTGTGGTGATTTTTTTTACATGCAACATCTCCATAATCTTCCAACAATTGCTTGCCATTGCCACATAAACTAAGTGACAAGTGTGTGTGTGTGTGTGTGTGTGTGTGTATATATATATATATATATATATATATATGTCTGTGTGTGTGTGTGTGTGTATACACACACATAGAGAGAGAGAGAGGTAGTCAACCCAACATTGAAGAGAGTGTGATTTAAGTATCGGTGTAATTTTCAGAAGGAGATGGAATAGTAGATAAGATACTACCTAAAGATTTCATCCTCATTTGGTGAGGACTTTAGACCTGGTTCGAGGTTTCCAATAAGCACAAGCATCTATAGTTAATTACCTCTCCCAATGTTGGGAGAGAACTTTCGATTAAGGCTAGTCGTTAGGTAGCTTAATACGTAGTGCATAGTAGCAGCGTGTGGAGTTATGAAATTTGGATTTATAAAATTCATCATCTTTAGCTTAAAGCAATGGTCGGGGGAATGATGTGTGCCTGATCTAGATCACATGGTTCCGTCATCCCGGTCCATCGTGGTCCCTAGTCTACTTAGTCAGAAGAGGTAGTCAACCCAACCTGACCGAAGGATCCTTATCAGCAACCTATGGATTACGTCGTCCAAGAAATCCTTTTAGACTTGGGGTGATGTTTGTCTAAGGAGATATGCATAAGTCAACCTTAGCTGACAAAAGAATTTTTACCCTATCAGATGTACCCTATGATTCACAACTCAAAGGGAAAACCATTGGGGAGCATACGGGCTAAGGTCGTGATCGTAATATAACGGTTTCATTTTTCAGCAACCACCCGATCAAAGAACTCTGGTCGTAACTACGTCATATGTGGAGCATTCTGGTCAAGCCACGTAGTCAAAGGACACAAGTCACGTCCTTACTAGCGTGAGATTGATTGAGAGTAAACATAGTAGAATACTTGATTTGACTTTGGCTCCTTGGTGAGCTAGAGTTTTATTAATTTGTTCAACAAACTGATGCGGTAGATGGATTGAATAGAGTTTGTTTTAAACTTTTAAAGATTAAATTTTATTTAAGCAATTAACACTTAGTAATTTATCCAATTTTTGAGTTTGTATTGACACTTGATTTTGATTATTTTAATTTGAGCTTCTAAGCACATTTTGATGGTAAGTATCCTCTCCGGTTGAAATCACCATTCAACATAATCATCATCGGGGTTTATGAGTTTGTTTGATCTTATCGACTCTATTAGTTTAATAATAGAGGATCAGATCTACTATCACATGACAAAATTAGCTTCTCAGATATTTTAATAAGTTAGAATTCTTATAATAATTAGATTTTTAGGTTTTGTTAACCCAAACCCGGTCCTAAGACCAAACTGGGAAGCAACTTGGGCAGCATCCTCAGAAACTAAATTTAAGCATTCAACGTAATTTTGGGGCTCATGCGGGTGTGTTTAAAATGTTTTCATAATTTTAAGACATTGAATTTGAGTTTTAATCATACTTCATAATATATGGTTGATTAAAGCTTAACGTCTTATATTATAATGTAAATGGTGGCGTTTATATTTATGTTGTAATTTAAAATATTACTTGTGAAGAATCTGGTGGCTCATTCAGCAAGGATATCTACGTCGATTTGTGAAGAATCAATCGACTCAAACAAACATACCTCCGGGGCGACAATCATCACAAAAAATAACAAAATAATCATCAAGCGTTTGAGAAATTGAAACAAAGGGGACCAATACTATCTAATAAAGTTCTCATCTCAAGAGCAAAGAAGTCTGTCGATCATTTCATCACTTTTAATGACTGACTTAGAAGGTACATGTTCCTCATCAAGATCCACTTGACGCATAGGGATGGATGACCCATGCTATAATGTTAAGAGAATTTTGATTGATAATGGGAGTTCTGATGTCTTATTTATTTTCCATATTTCTTAACATGGGCGTTAGGGAAAAGCTCCAACATTGCGGGACCATTATCATTTGATAATGGTAGAGACAATCACCCTTCTGTTGTCCTTGGTGAATTTCCAAGTGGCTCATTTAATCCAATTCATGGTGGTCAAGTCAGACATATAACACTATCTTTAGAAGGCCCCTCAATTTTTTGGTCACTTCAATATCTCATCTTAAGATGAAATTTCCAACCCTTAGAGTTGGAATGTGGAAATCAACATATAACAATCATGTTATCTCGACAAGCTCAACCATGCCCTTACGTGACCTTGACAAGATTTTAATTTTTGAGATGAAGAAGTACCCCAGAAAGCTTCTCCTGTAGAAGACTTGCTCTCTGTTGCATTATGAGATGACCAACCACTATGAACAGTGCAAGTGGGATCTTTGCTCTCAAACGAACAAAGGAAAAAAATACACAGACTTCTTGCGCAAAAATCAAGACATCTTTGCTTGGAGTCAAATGGATATATTGATGTAGTCATGCACTCTCTCAAGATTGATCCAACATTCAAACCAATCATCCAAAAGAAATGGAGTTTTGCACCTGATCGCCTCCAAGCTATTGACCAAGAAGTTAATAAGCTCATAGAAGTAGGATTCATACGAGAGGTACATTACCCTACATGGCTAGCAAATATTATCATGGTTAAGAAAACAAATGGAACATGGAGAATGTGTATTGATTACCTTGACCTTATGAGCTTGCCCAAAAGATAGTTTTCCTCTTCCTCGAATTGATCAATTGGTTGATCTACATCTAGACATCAAATGCTCAATTTTTGGATGCTTACTCTGGTTACAACCAAATAAAAATGAACCTAATGATGAAGAAGCTACATCATTTCAAACATATAAAAGTTTATACTATTACCAAGTTATGCCATTTGGATTAAAAAATCTTTGGTGCTAATCAGCTTATGAATAAGGTTTCTAAAGACCTATTAGGCCGCACAATGGAGATATATGTGGATGACATGTTAGTGAAAAACTTGGAAGAATCACAACATATTTCTGACTTAGAAATTTGCTTTAATCTTCTTCGACATTACAACATGCGACTTAACCCAACCAAGTGTGTTTTTGGGATTACGTTAGGAAAATTTCTTGGATTCATGGTAACCCATCGTGGGATAGAGGCCAACCCCGAGAAAATTAAAGCTCTCAAAGATATGACTCCTCCAAAGAATATCAAAGAAGTTCAACATTTTAATGGGGTGAATTCTTTGCGTTATCACTTCTTAGGGATAAATACCTATCATTCTTTAAAATATTAAAGGGAGCTAAAATAATAATTTTAATAGGTGAATGTATGTGCGCTTTTGGCTAAGGGAGTATTTAGCATCTCCACCTACTATTCAAGCCTATTCAAGGAGAGATGTTATACTTATATCACAGTCTCTTCCGTGATAAATTTTTGTCGATAAAAGTGAGATATAACGATTTATTATGTCAAAATTCTCGAAAGTCGTTATCCACTTGGATAAGGTCTTTAGTTTTCTCTTCATTTCCAGATTGGGCCATCACCATTAAGCAGAAAGCACGGGAGGTTAATCAGTGTATAATTGGGAGTTTGATTTAAATTTTCTACCTGTTAAAGTCTCAAGTACTACTTATAGTGGAATGCCGCGCAACTCAGGAGCTATCTGTTACATGCCTTTTATCTCCTCAATGGACCCTCTATGTTGATGGAGCTTGTGGTCAGTGCGGAATCTTACTTATTTCCCCGTGAGAATATCTTATAGTATGGACTAAAATTTCCCTGTACTAATAATATGGTGAATATGAGGCTCATGTGGGGTTGAGACTTGCCATTGTGAAGACTTAGACTTGATCCACACGACTCTCAACTTGTCTCCAAGTTGAGGGAAACTTTAGTACTCATAATCCTCGCCTGATACCTCCACTTGGTGAAGTCTCTTCTTGCCCATTTCAAGACACATCAAATCATTCACATACTACGAGAGAAGAATACTCGAGCTGACACTCTCGCCAAGCTTGCTACATCTTCTACTAGGGATCTATTTAAGAGAAGGCATGTTGAAAAAAAATATTTTTATAGTATCCAAGGGTCATGGGTAATTCAAGCAATTAATGAGATAAAGTAACATTCATGGATGGACCCCATCCTCTCTTTTTCTAAGGAATCCTTTAGAAGACCCAACTTAGTCTCAAGACAAGCTTCAAACTTTACTATCTCAGGTAAACTATACAAACAAGCTTTTCTCCGTACCTCAAATGCCTCACACACTGGAGGCCGATTACATTAAGAGAGGTTCACTCAGGGGATATATAGAGAACACCTAGGAAGGCTAGCCCTTAAAATTATAAAGGCAAGGGTTCTTGGCTGATGAAACAAGATGCCTTGGAGTTCACAAAAAAATATGCAAGTTGTCAGTTGCACTCTAACCTCCCTCACATGTCGCATACAGAGCTCTCATCCATTCAAAGCCCGTGGCATTTTGCTCAGTGGGGAGTTGATATCATGGGACCTTTTCTGATAGTATAAGGGCAATGAAAGTTTATCATTTTAGCTATCGACTACTTCACTAAATGGGTGGAAGCCGAACCCCTCGCTAAAATCATGGAGGTAAATGCTAAATAATTTATTTGAAAAATATATGTCGATTGTCTTTCGCAAAGATCATCACGGAACCTAATTCTTGGAAAAGTTTTGCATCTTTTGCAAAGATCTTCACATTCAGTGCACATAGCACATCCTCAAACTAACTAGCGGTAGCTACCACTATACTCAAAAGACTAAAAACCGTCTTGAGAAGGTGGGGACAATGGGTTGATGAGCTTTCTAATGTTCTTTGGGCTTACCGCATTACATTTTAAGACAAGTATAACTTATGTTTAAAGAAATATTATACCATAGATGTCGGGGTTCAAAGTACAAGAGTTCAATTATTCGATCATGTAATGAAGAAAAACTCAGAACACTTGGACCTACTCACTTCGTGACATGACCCACTTGGCTTCCTATCACCAAAGCTTGTCACTTTAATAGAAGAGTAAAATCTCATCCCATCTCGGTGACTTGGTCCTGAAGTCTCAAGGCTGCGTAAAGGCCCTCAATGCAATAAACTCTCACCTCTTTGGGATGACCCCATATGTGGTTATATGGTGAAGCCGGGAACTTTCAAGCTCGAGGATCCGGAGGAAAAACTTTACCTCGAACTTGGAACAGAGAATCTCCAAAAAATATTATAATTCCTACTACATAATTATTGCAACTTTTATTTTATCTCATTTGTCATTTCCTCTTCATGTAAATTACTTAGTGGGGTAAAGACTCTTGTTGTTGTCATCATTTCTTCTTGAAACTCATATCCGTGTTAAAATCGTCTTATGATTGTATCACCGAACTTATCAGAGTAATGAATTTATAGCTTTTTTCTTACAAGCTTATTTCTTCTTCATTTAATCCTCGCACTTCAGAAATATACAACTCGTGTTGTATCTCAATCGAGGCATAATCAATCTTAAGGGAACTTGATCGGACATCTTCCATACAGGTAAGAAGTAAAGTAACACTTTGGATGATACCTAGGATAGGTCAAAAGGTCTTTGGTGGACATCCATGACCTCTTAATCTGAGTTAACGTCAGTAACACTTTACACTAGGATAGGTCAAAAGGTCCTTGGTGGACATCCCGCGACCTCTTCCATACAGGTTAACGTCATCAAGTAACACTTTGACAAACAACCTTGGATTGGTCAAAAATTCTCAGTTGATTCAATTCAACCTCATTCGTATAGGTTAGCATCGTTGAATAATATTCCGACCAATTACCCCGGATAGGTAAAAATAAAATAAGAGCGTATCATCTAAAAAATAAAAAAAATTTTATTAACAGCATTAATATGATGATATAAGAAAGAATCAAGATTCTGATACACACTAATAACAATACATAGAAAAAAATACATCCTCAGTGGCCTTTCATATCGTTAGTGATATCAATCCTCTCACTAGAGATGCTCCCTTGAACTCACTCTCAACTCCTTCATCTCCTAAATCTGACGAAGAGTCTTCAGATACTTGGCTGGGAGATAGATCCTCAATACTAGCTTCGGTCTTGCGGTGCACTAAGCAGATTCCTTTTAGGAACCCTCGGATGAAGCCCACCTTTAAACATTGGTGCTCCAAATCCTTCACTTCAACATCAAGAATATTATTACGAACTTCCTGGACATGGTCTTCGATTATACCGCGATAAGCCAAGGAGTTCTTAAAGTCTTCCATTGCCTTCAAGGAGATTTCTTTTTCTTTCGCTTCTGACATTATATGATCCTTCTTAGAAAGACGATCATGTAATACTTTCTTCTCCAGTTCGAGAGCTCTCTTCTCCGCTGCAAGTGTTTTGAGTCTTTTTTCTTTCTGGCGAGTCTCTGTCCTCACCTCAATTAGCTCATTACGAGTGCGCTCCACCTCCTGACACTGGAGAGAAAGAGAAGTCTACTTATTTGCTAGCTCAGTTCTACACCCAATTAGCTGATCCTCCAAAGTTGCCACTTCTTTGGCCTTAACACTCATCTTTCTCCCATACTCGCCTTGCAGATATTTTACCTTCATAAATTCAGTATTCCACTCGTCTAAAGAGACACCCAAATGAGCCATTAGCTCTAATGTTTGAGTTACCTATAAAGAAAAAAAAATCATCACAAATATTACACAAAAGAAAAGAAGGAGAAGAAAGAAGAAACCAATTCATCTGTTGGCCTTATATGTGATTTAACACCTCTCTTGAATGTGCGGCGAAATAAACTCTCCCATCATGAGTTGAAGCTAAACTCTTAGATGCCTGGTAACATCTTCTTAAAATATCTAGCGTAGTCACTTGACATGTCTTCTTTTCTTTAGGAAAGAAACATTGCCACCACCGATTTGCATTGGGGCTTCTTGAAAGAACCTATAAATGTGAGAGGCCTTTCATCACCTTTACTTGACCTCTTTAGTAGAAAATGAGATCTCCACGGATGGAAAGGCCAACCTTGAACAATCTATCTTCAACTATATATTTGCTAATATGGCTCCGCCGGCTTTCTACATCATGAACATTAAGAGTTGTCAAGATCTCGATCTCTTCAATGTAATGGATGGAAAGTCATTCAATCTTCCCATTTCACGAAGAATCCGGTAGACCAATTTTAGATCCACTAAAATTCTATCCAATTCTTTATAGTCTAGATAAACCGTCCACGAGTATCACATGTGAATCTACTCATTCGACAAGTATTTGATGTTCAAAGTAACACCGTTCTCTAAGAAGATAGTTAAACCTGACCACTTTCGAGAAAATGAAAATTGCTACATCACATATTTTGAAGATCTCAATTCGGGAGCCAAAGGGAATCATCCCGAAGAATCATCTAGATAAAAAGTACCACGGTGGAGGTGAGCGCTCAATGGACTTTTAGAAACAATGGCCACTAACTCATTAGCGAAGTAAAATTTTCTGCGGAATACCATTAAACTATCTGATGTAATAGCGGATGATATATCATCTGTAGCCATCATGTTATGATTTTCTTCTAGTCATCACCCTGTGAAAATACATGATAAATAAAGAGGAAGAAATGACAAAAATTTGAAAATTTTGTGAATCAGCTTACTTACCCCAATACCCATCCTTTTGACTGAGGCCTCAATCTATAGCCCCTCATTCCTCATATGAGAGACAAAGAGAGAGAAGAGAGAGCAAAGCGAAAATCCTCCGGATCGTGCAACCACTCGGACGGTCAATCACGGCTCGTCCGCCGCCGGTGATCCTCCCGTCGTCAACCTCTGGGTCTCCATCATGATGATGATCGCTGTTCCCGTTGTTTCATCTCTACCACTGGTAATTGTTACGACGTGACTACATGGTCGTTGTTTCTTTCTCATATATAATTTTGTAATCCGTTATCGGAAGATTTGTACTGAAGCAGATCAGTGGAAGCTTTTGAGCGCGTGATTTTCCTCTTTTGAGATTTTTCATGAAAATTTCGGAGTTTTTGTTGTTCACTCATTGGTGTGGATTTGATTTAAAATTTAAGGCAATAAACTTTTACTCTTGTAATTAGTTTTCTTGTAATAATTATCATTCTCGCATCATGTAACTCTCCGACATAACATTTTATTTAACATTTAGGAGTTGTTTCTGATCAATTTTATTTTTATGCTGTTTTTAAAATATATTTGTTTAATATAATTTTTAATTATTTTTATTTTTATTTTTAAAAATAAATAATATTATTTTTTTAATTTTCATAATAACTTTTAAGTATTGTAAGTAATTTTAAAAATAAAATATTAATAAAATAAAATAAATAAATAAATAATTGATTTCAAATGGCTTCTTAATTTTTATGCGCTTGTTTAATAATAAAAAAGAAAAAATAATTGAAACTCAAGCGCGAGTTAGTTCATGAAGAGCAAAGCTATCTTATCACGGCTTTGAGTCATGAAAGTGACAATATATCGTGAGGTGGCCCAAAATGATTGGCCATAATTAATTTATTTATTTGATCAATTTTAATAAACATAAAATATTTAAGGAGGGCATTATTGTGCATCACATTTTTTGTAATATTAAATAATTATGTACTTTTTTATTGTAGATTGCTTACTAAAATTGTCATATGTCTTTTATTTATGAATAAATGTCTTATTTGATTATCATTATCGAGCTTCAAACTTCAGATTTGTGTCAGCTCGAGCTCTATTCGAGTTTGTTAGTAAGCTCAGCTCAAATTGGATTATCGAGCATGTTAACGAATAACTTGTTTAATAAAATGAATAAAATTTAATCAAGCTTATTTAGAGCTTGTTGAGAAAGATCATTAAGTTGTATCATTTAAAGCTTATAAATGCAGACCAAAACTAGTATCAAGAGATCTTTAGTTTAAGCTTTGCACATATATTATTTGTATGAATTTGTCATTAAATTGACTCAAATATCTCAAAAATAAAACTTATTAAGCCTAAAAATATATAATTGTTGCGTCTTTGAAAACCATTCCGGTGAGTAAAGTTTCTTGGCGTGATAGTCAAGGTATTTAAAAGAGAAAACTCAGGAATTTTACGTGGAAAACCTCGAAAGAGGAAAAACCTGCTTGAAAAAGCTTCCACTATATATGTTTTGAGTACAAGATCTTCCGTCTGGATTAATTATGTGAGAAGAGCAACGATTAGTAATAAATAGCAATGTTGATGAGCGATGTTGACGATGAGTTGACGATTGATCTGATCGCGGATCGATAGTATCGTGATGATGGCCAATGATGGTGTGATATGAGGATCAATGAGTGCGATGGCGGCGGCGGTGGTTAACGCCGTCAGGCGACACGATTGTGCTTGGAGGATCTTTAGAGCTCTCTCTCTCTTCTTGCCTTCTCCTTCACTTTGCCTCCTCATGAGGAATGAAATTTATAGGTGGAGGAGTGGCGTCTACCACAAAATCAACCACTCCTCCTCTCCATGGACGGCTCATGATTCCCGATCATATGATGTATTTTGTGTATTTGAATGCACAAGTCGAAATTATAAGATCTTTGGCTTGTTGGAACGTGTCGAGGCCTTCGATTTGACTATAAACATTTCATATTTGAGAGTCGATTGATAATAAATGCTTGATCTCGGTTAGTCTTGATTTCTGATTAGCTTGCTTTCGGCATCAAGATTCGTGCTTGGAAATTTTGAGTCATATCGGCCCTATTTTTGGATGATATTATCTCAATCATCAAAAATATATGTCAAGTACTTGAAAATAGCAAATTCTTCAATAAAATTTGAGGATCCGTTAATTACACATTTTGAGAGAACAAATCTTCATAGGAGTACAAGATTATAACTTCTGAGGCATTGCGGGGCATAAATGCGTGTAGGTATCTTAGTCGAATTCTGGATCCATCAGGTGCGAGGAACAGAGCTCATGGTAGCCTGGCGGCCAGATAGCCTTGTAGCATGGCAGCATCATGTGAGCCTTCAGCATCCAAAATGCTGAGCAGCAGTTATGATGGTCATGAGAGCAGACCTGGTAGTCATCGAGCTGAAACAGGTCGGATCACGCGCTGGTGAGCAGCCTTCAGGAGCAGGCGAAATGAAACGAGGGAGCATGGCCGGGCGGTTGTAGCCGGCAGACCCATGAGCCACGAGGTATGCGGCTGGCGGCTTCTGCTCGGCCGGTTCGCAGCCCATGGTTGCGCCATGACGAAGCGGGCCAGTGGACCGGCGGTTTGTCCATGAACGCATGGCCACGTCTGGCGTCGTCCATATATGGGCGAACGTTTTTGAGACGGTTTCAGATGTTTTGGGTGGTTTTACCTTTGCATCTAGAAGGGTCTATAAAACCCTCTAGGACTAAGGAGAAGGCACCTTCTCTTCTCCTTTAGAAGGTCGTTTGAGCGATGTCGTTATTCCGGTTTCCCTCGAAGAAGCGTCAGCCGCCGGATCGTCCGTTTGGTGATCAAGACCCATATACGTCGTTGTTCCAATTTTCCCTCGAAGCGTCAAGACGCGGACCGTCCGGGTTTGGAAGCGATCAAGACCCGGTACCGTCGTTGTTCCGGTTTTCCCTCGAAAGCCGAAGCGGACCGTCCGGGTTTGGAAATCAAGACCTACTTATCGTTGTTCCGTTTTCCCTCGAAAGAAGCGTCAGCCGGACCGTCCGGTTTGGGATCAAGGAGGCGATAACCGGAGAGGCGGTTGGCGATGCAGCGAAGAGTGGTATAGTAAGACGGTGGCCGGCGGATGGTTAACGGCCAGCGGGTGGTCAACAACTCGGCGGCAGTCGAATATGAGGAGGTAGCCTGCAGCGGCAGTAGTCAGCGATGCAATATGATCGTCAGAGATAATAGCAACGATAGTGACCATGAGATTCTGGTGAATGTAGTGATGCCGTAACAGCAGTGTAGCAGCGGCGCTAAATAGTTAGCAGCCAAGCAGTGGTAGTGTAGTCGAAGCAGGTAGTGTAATATTACGTCAGTAGATTGGAGATGGCAGCGGTGGTGTAACCGGATAAAGTCAGCGATAATTGTAGTAATCCAATCGTGAAATGAGGTAGCCGAGGTGGTGTAGCAACAATGGCATGCAGTCAGCCAGCCAGCCCCGCGGATAATAGCGATGATGGTGGTAGCCAGCGATGCGGTGGCCGGTGTAGCCGGCGGTAAAATCAATAGCGGTAATAAAGTTAGTGGCGGCAGAGGTAATTAGCGACAATGGAGAGTAGTGAAACCAGCGGTAATGTCAAATCGCCAGGGCGTTAATAACCGGAGAAAATTCACGGATGGGTAGTAATCGATAGTAGTCAGCGGCAAACAGAGTGGTCAGCGGCCAACAGCGTAGTGGAATGCCAGCGGCCAATCGGAAGTTAAGCGAGATGGCCGCGGCGATGGTGACCACCGGCGAATTAGTGATCAGGTATGATAGCGGCATTAGTCAGCGAATGGCCAAAATAAATGGTTAGCGGCAGAGGGGTAGCCAGCAAATATACGCATATCAGCTTACGCGTCAGTGTCAGCGAGATGATCAGCGGTGGGCGGAAAATTGCCAGCGATAATTCAATAATGGTATCAGCAGCCGAAGAGGTAATCAGGAAGCAGCAGCAGCGGTAATCAGCGGTAATGCTATCATATTAAGCGAGATAGCCGGCAACGGTGGTGAGATTCCGGCGAGATAATTCTGCAGTGTAACAGCAGTATCAGCAGTAATGTAAATAGTTCGGCGGCCGGAGGTAGCAGCGGCAATCAGCAGTGCAATAATATAATGCGTCAGTAGTGCGGGATGACGATGATGATGGTGTGCCGGAATTCTGCGGCGATAATTAGCGATGGCAAATGGCATCAGTGGTGGCGAGGACTAAAGTGGTTGGCGAAAGAGGTGTGGCGATGATAGTCGGCGGCCGGAGATCTTTGACCTATCCGAGGTTGTTTGTGAGTGTGACTTGATAGCGTTATCTTGTGGAAGAGGTTTACATTGAATCCGCGAGATTTTGACCCATCCGAGGTTGTTTGTCGAGTGTTACCGATGGCGTTAACTATGTGGAAGAGGTTGCATTAGATCGGCGAGATTTTGACCATCAAGGTTGTTTGTCGAGTGTTACCGATAACGTTAACTTTATATGGAAGAGAATTGAATTAGATCCGTTGAGATTTTTATCAAGGTTGTTTGTCGGTGTTACCCGATGACGTTAATCTGTATGGAAGAGGTTGAATTGAATGATTTTGACCCATCAGGTTGTTTGTCGAGTGTGCGATGGCGTTAACACTGTGGAAGGGGTTGAATTGAATCTGGCGGATTTTGACCCATCAGGTTGTTTGTCGAGTGTTACCGATGGCGTTAATGGAAGAGATTGCATTGAATCGGATTTTGACCCATCCGAGGTTGCTTGAGTGTTAGATGCGTTAACACATGGAAGAGGTTATTGATCGAGATTTTGACCCATCGAGGTTGTTTGTCATAGTGTAGCGTTAACTGTGGAAGAGGTTGCATTGAATTTGATTTTGACCCAGTTGTTTGTCGAGTGTGCGATGGCGTTAACTATGGAAGAAATTGAATCCGTTGAGGATTTTGACCTATCGAGGTTGTTTGTCGGGGTTACGATGGCGTTAACACATGGAAGTGGTTGAATTGAATCCGAGGATTTTGACCCATCAAAGGTTGTTTGTCGAGTATTACGAGGCGTTAACTTTATGGAAGAGGTCGCATTGAATCGGCGAGGATTTTGACCCATCCGGTTGTTTGTTGAGTGTTACCGATGGCGTTAACACGTGGAAGAGGTTGCATTGAATCCGCTGAGGATTTTGACCCATCCGAGGTTGTTTGTCAGAGTGTTACCCGATGACGTTAACCTATATTGAAGAGGTCGAATTGAATCCGTTGAGGATCTTTGACCCATCCGAGGTTGTTTGTCAGGGTGTTACCCGATGACGTTAACCTGTATGGAAGAGGTTGAATTGAATCCGCTGAGGATCTTTGACCCATCAAGGTTGTTTGTCGAGTGTTACGAACTGCTATGGAAGAGGTTGAATTGAATCCGGCGAGGATCTTTGACCCATCCGAGGTTGTTTGTCGGGTTACCGATGGCGTTAACCATGGAAGAGGTTGAATTGAATCCGGCGATTTTGACCCATCCGAGGTTGTTTGTCGAGTGTTACCCGATGGCGTTAACACTATGGAAGGGTTGAATTGAATCCGGCGATTTTGACCCATCCGAGGTTGTTTTGTCAGTGTTAGATGGCGCACTGTGAAAGAAGGGTCGTAGGAAGTCAACCAAGGACCTTTTGACCTATCTAGGTTGTTTGTCGAGTCTTTGCGATGGCGTTAACTGGAAGAGGTTGAATTGAATCCGAAGATTTTTTGACCCATCCGAGGTTGTTTGTCGAGTCTTTGCGATGGCGTTAACGCTCGTTTTCCATGAGTATGAGTGGAAAACATAATTTAAAAACTATGTCTCTTCAATGTTGAAATATCCTCCAACTTTGACTTATTTCTTGGGATGATAATGTCGATTGCTTAGCGGTGATCTTCGAGATTGAGTTGCCCCAGTTCAGTCAAGGAACAAAGTTTGATGAATCTTCATTATTCACTTGCACTCTTTAAAAGCTTGAAATGCTCCACCTCGATGGTGGTTTTGATCTTGTTGGGAAACTTGGTCAAGATGAAATAATGGGAATCGACTTCCAGGCATGCATTGCGTGCTAGAAAACCGGTTATGTAGAGTAAAAGTTACGCCTTGCTTGTTGTGAAGTCCAAAGCACAATTTAAAGAGAAAAAAACTCAATTTTTATGTGGAAAACCTCGAAAGAGGGAAAAACCACGAACTAACAGAAAAGCTTCCACTATATATGTTTGAGTACAAGATCTTCCGATCTGGATTACAGATTTGTATGTGAAGGAACAATTCTTGTAATACAATGTTGATGGCGATGTTAGCGGATGTTGGCGTCAGTTGGCGTCGAAGTTTGATAATGTTGATCGATGATCGGCGATGGATAGTGATAATGGCATGATAGTGTGTGGCGATCGGGGTGATGGCCGCCGTGGTGGCGGCAGGTGTCTTTGGAGGATCTTTAGAGCTCTCTCCTCTCTCTTGCTTGCCCTCCTTCTCCTTCACTTTGCCTCCCCTCATATGAGGAATGAGGGGCTATTTATAGATTGGAGGAGTGGCGTCTCTGTAAATACATGCAAAATCCGAACCACTCCTCTCCATCGGACGGCTCATGATGATTCCCGATCATATGATGTATTTTGTGTATTTGAATGCTCAAGCGAAACGGAATTATAAGATCTTTGGCTTGTTGGAACCGTAGCGTCGAGGCTATTGATATAAACATTTCATATTTGAGTCGATTGATAATAAACGATCTCGATTAATCTTGATGTGTAATTTTATCCGGTCCACCATATCGTCGGTCATCCGCTACCGATGTCTCGATGTCGGCGTCATTCGTCACCGATTCTTCTTGCCTGTCGCCGACTATCGCCGAATTTTCTCCGGTCACCACACGTCGCGGTCATCCCCGCGTACTAAGCGCCATGCACCGTCGATTACGTCACGCAATTCGCCGTACCCTCGGTACATTTTAGCCGGTCCGGCATAGTGCGGTCCCACTGACCATCACCGGATCTTCGGTCACCACCGCCATCACTACTTTCGACCATTGCGCGTCGGTGCCGTCGGTATGCCGGCCCGTCCACCGTATCGTCGACATTGCGGTCGGTCATCACATATGCTCGTTGACATCGTATTAAATTACGTCAACATCGCGTCAACATTTGTGCGTTTGTTTATTCTTGCACTGTTCATATACATTCTGTAATCCGTATCGGAAGATCTTATCTTATGAAACATCATAGTGGAAGCTTTTCTTGGGCTAGTGGTTTTTCTTTTGAGGTTTTTCCAGTGCGGAGTTTTCTTTGCTCTTTAAATCTGTGTCTTTGACTTTCCAGAAGAAGTAAAACTTTTCTCTACCAGTTTTTAGCAACAATAATAATAAATAATAATGTTCAGAAATAAGTCATAATTATGGCATAATTAAGTCATAATCAATCTCCTTAAAAAGTTTATTCATGATCTTTAAATAAAATTATTGACGATGAACATAAATGAATCCAACGATAAATTGTTTAAAATTATTCATTCAGCAATCGAGTATTTATAAAAATATTCAAATTCATTCAATTAGTTAATCAAACGATCATGAATAAGTTTTAATCAAGTCGAGTCACCGATCATTTATAGAATGCTTGATTCATTTGTAATCCTAATGAAGTTCAAAAAAAAGAGGATGAAATGGACTTCTCGTTGAATCGGCTAAAAAGGAAGTAGTCTTTATCTACCATATTTTTCATATGAGTGAAAAGTAACAGGTGGAGGCGTTAACGGTTTTATTATTACAAATTAACTATTATTAGCAGTGGTCGTCGTCGTATAGGATTCAAGTGTACGCTTCTAATACCCATGCTCTAATTAGCATGTGCCACCAGATACACATGTTTTTGGCTTAAAGTGACCGTTCTCCTTTTTTTATATATATATATTTTTAATGTAATCTTGCCTACTTTTTAGGTAATAAATTGAGAATATATCTCACAAACAATCATTTTGATAATAAGAATTGAATAGTATCAAAAGATTTTGACTATATTATATTTATAATATATAATATTTAATATTTATATTTGATATAGCATTAATTTAATATTTATAGAGAAATTTAACTATAAATGCCTTATAGAAAAAAAAATTTTGAAATTTTTTGAATATATATAATTATTTGAAATATATATATCTTAAAGTTTATCTTTGATAAAAAAATTTCGAATATTCTTATATACTCATCATAGGAAGAGTGAAGTCTCTCCATTTCAATATTTTGACCTCATCTTAATTATGTCAAAATATTTAAGATCTGTTTGGGATAGCTTCATCAATTCAAAAAATTAATGATAGAAGTGCTGTAGAAGAATCTGTTATTTAAAAAATTATGGTGAGACTTATAAATTTAATTTAACTTTTTTTAAAAAAATCAAATCGTAGTTTTAAATCGCAGGAGCTATGTTAGATTAAAAATGTGGTATTCTTTACGGTAGATTTTCAAAATGCAAGCAGTGTCCTACTATTGTGGTGCGTGCCTCGCTCCAAATATACTTTATCACGTGAAATAAAATCCACATTGAACTAATGGAAGGTATTACATTGAAACTCTAAGGACTACTTGAGCAATCAAGTTGGAGGATCATAATCCATCAATTCGATTTTATTTATGAAAAACTTCTCCATCTTATGTTCTCAAAGGAGAGATGAGTGAAATCCTGATGGGACTCAAAGAGTTGACATTATGGTGATCAAATCAATATAGATTAATCTATATTTTTTCTATTTGTACTATTTATTTATCTTAGTTATTTACTTCTGGTAATTGTTTATTTATTCTACTTAAACTCTAAAATATTAATTATTTATGGTAATTTACTCACTACAAGAATAAAAGGGAAAACTAAAATCAATTCTTGTTAAGCTATTTTTGAAAAATATTTTATACTTATTAAATCATATTGAAAATAAGATTATGAGTCAAATTTTAAATAATTTATATCGTCTGACTTATTTATTAATCGCACATTTATATATGCTTTAGTATTGTTCAAATTTCTCGCGCTTGCTTGTATTGAAATAGAAAGAGAAAAAATGATGATTGTTTAATTTATTTGGTGCATATAACTATTATCCTTAAAAAATAATATTTTCTTCAACCTAAAATTAAAATAAATAAAAAAAGCTTTTTATATAAGAAAATTTTAAAATATACAAACCATTCCCTACCTTCACCATTCTCTTCGCTATATGATAACATTTTGTTGCAAGAGGTAAACTTCCCAACAAGTTAGTTTTATTTAGTAAAAACTAATAGTATATGTAATATTTTATTGTTGCCTCCAAAATTTTGTGTGTACCTCATTATTGTAAGAAAAATACATAGATCAAATATTGGGATGGTAAAAATAGTGATAAAACTATGCTATTTTTATTATGAAATATTCTCCTGCAAAAGGTATAATGGCTAATGATAAGGTAAATGGCTTCAAGAACTTTTAATCTTTACATTTATTTTATTCTCAAGAATTTATATATAAATTAGAGCACCTCATCACAATTCATAGTCAAGAGAGCGGGACTACATGTCAATATTGTCGGAAAATAATCTAGAAAGTAAGAGTAAATTTAGCAAACAAAATTAAAAGAGCATGAAAAACACTAGAATTTATCTGGAAAACTCGAAAGTGAGAAAAATTATAGAACCACATCACACTAAAAAATCCATTCTGCAAAAAAATTAAGAAAAATGTACAAATCTCTCTTCACTCAAATCTCTTTTTGTCTTCACACCTCACTCAGTCTATGACACATTTACTTCACATAAATTCTTTGCATAATGAAGAAAACTATCATTAAAACTGCTTAAAAATAAACTCTGCTTCTTCTAGCACTGCAGCGCTGCCAAAGCAGCTCTTAGGCACTGGCTCCTCTATCAGTTTGTCTCAGTTACATGTGTTCTAGTGTCACGGCGTTGCATTATAGTGTCAATGCGTTGACTTCTCTATCTTCTTGATAAAATCTCTCGAATTATAGCATCAAAGTGCTAACCTTCAAAGTCGAGGTGCTAGTGTCTCTCTCTCTGAAGCAACTCTTTCATTGCAAATGCACCATCTAAGCACAACACATTAAAAAAAAAAATTCGGGGACTTCACCCTCGAACACTCAAGCAGGGGCTATGTTGAGTCAACATTACTTCTCCAATTGATCAACATAACTAACTCCACAAAATAATAAATATATGAGTTTAAGGTGTTCTCATATAAACCAAAAGCTATTTAGGTATGCATTATTAAAGTCATCTCTACCTGCAACTCCCACGAAGGAAAAAAAAAGGTTGGTAAATCAACTCTTGAAAAAAGTATAATCGATTTGATTCAATTGATTCAAAGGCAAAATATTCTTAAAATCATATAATTTTTATCATATTGAATTTATATTGTCAAAATACATAAAAAAATTATAAATTAGATGACTTATAGAAATATTCATAATTGTCTAAATTACTTTTTTTATTAATTTTGTGAATTATATCATTACTTTTCCAATCTTTTATGATAAAATTAAAACTAAATTATACTAAAAATAAGTCCAAAATATGATTAAATTATAATCAAAACTATATGAAAAAAAAAATCAAAATCAAATTTAAAACATATTTCCTTCTATATATATAATCCTCATTAAATTAATTCCCTGCAATACATTAATTAGACTTCTCGAGTACAAGATTTCAATTTTTACAATAAAGAAGAGGGCACTAATTGACAAAAGACGCGTGTCAACATCGATCATTTTTTTTAAATTTTTTGGGTGTGGTTTTAATATGTGAAACCAAAAGAACTTTTGGGAAAAAAAAAAAGGAAAATTTTAAAATATGCACATTATTAATTTTAATTAGCAATTTAGGTATCAAAATTTTTTTTTATGAAAATAGGTAGTAATCCAGATTATGATGACGGTAGTGTGACGAGGCAGTCGTCGTCTGGCGCCAATTTTTTTTTTCTTTTTTCGTTTCTGTAGGGGAGAGAGAGAGAGAGAGAGAGATGAATTTTATTAATTTTTTAATTAATATAATTATTTAAAATATTTAAAATATATTATTTAAAAATATTTTTTATAAAATATTTAATAATTAAATATTTATATATTTAGTTATTAATTTATTTATTTATATATATATAATTTAAAAATATTTTTAATTATATATATAAATTTAGAAATTTATTTAATAATTTTTTATTAATTAATATAATTATTTAAAATATATAATTTTATTAATTTGTGTTAATATATAATTTAAAATATTTAAAATATATAAATAAATAATTTTTAATAAATAAATAAAGAAAGAAATAAATTATATAAATATTTTATAAATTATATAAATAAAGTAATTATATATATATTTATAAATTTATTTAGTTATTTATATATTTAAATTATATAAATATTTTTAAGTTATATAAATAATTTTAAAATATTTAAAATATATAAATAAATAATTAGTTATTTATATATTTATTTATTTATTTAATTAGTTATTTATTTATTTAAAAATATTTATTTATTTAAAAAATATAATTAGTTAAATAAATAAATAAATAAATTTTAAATTATATAAATATTTAGTTATTTATATATTTATAAATATTTAGTTATTTTATATTTATTTATTTATTATATAAAGCCAATAAATTATATAAATAACTAAATATATGAATAACTAAATATTTTATATATAATTACTTTATTTATATAATTTATAAAATATTTATATAATTTATTTCTTTATTTATTTATTTATTTATTAAAATTTATTTATTTATATATTTTAAATATTTTTAAGTTATATATTAACAAAAATTAATAAAAATTATATATTTTAAATAATTATATTAATTAATAAAAAATTATTAAATAAATTTCTAAATTTATATATATAATTAAAAATATTTTTAAATTATGTATTTAATTATATATATATATATAAATAAATAAATTAATAACTAAATATATAAATATTTAGTTATTAAATATTTTATAAAAAATATTTTTAAATTATATATTTTAAATATTTTAAATAATTATATTAATTAAAAAACTAATAAAATCTCTCTCTCTCTCTAGAAAAAAAAAAACAGCATTGGCCTCAGCGTATACGTCGTCCGTCGATGCGGACATTGAATATTTTCTATAAAAAAATTTTTGATGCCTAAATTGCTAATTAAGTTTAATAATATACCTATTTTAAAAATTTTCTCAAAAAAAATTAACATGCTATATTGTGATTAAATTTTATAAATTACTAAATTAAAATCAAATTAAATATAATATATTTTACATTTATTATAAATAGAAATCCTTCCTAATAAAAAGTTAGTCAAAGTAATCTAACCTAATATTATACATATATATATATATATATATATTAGATTTTTTTGCTCAGTCCAATCAGCCATCACCTTCCTGAATCCCACAAGCATCTCCGACCGCCCCACTACTACAGCATAAGGAATTTTTTATACAACTTTAAAAAATTGGACAGCGCTGATAGCTAAATTAATGTTTTATTTATTATTATTCATTATTAATAAATATTGATATTTCAAATCGGTCAATATAATATTATAAATTTTAATAAATATATTAATTTTATTAATAATATTAATCAATATTTTTCTTTAAAATTTTAATTTATGCCCCCAAAAAAAACCTTCTGTAACCTGTTCTACACAAGATGGGAAGATTGCGAATGTATTTCGGACAGCTTTCTGAATATTTTATTCTCTTTAAAAATAATCAGAAAGTAAAGTAGCTTCATTTTACTATTATTTTGACTATTTTTTAAAAAATTTTATGATAAAAGCTTTGAGATCGAAATGTTAGAAATATGATTATTAGAAAACTATTTTTTGAATTTAAAAAAAAAAATATTTGTGACACGGACAATAAATTTTTTTAAAAATTGATTTCTCCATAGCAGATTTATAATAATTTTTTTAAAAAATTACAGCTGTTCTAAATATATCTTATATCTATTATGATGAAATTTGGTAAGAACATCTTTATTAAAAAAATATTTTGTAAATTTTTTTATGATCATAATTTATATCGCTCAAATAAAAACAAATCTGTAAAGTTAAAATGTAGTTGCCATTATCTTAATTGTAAAATGTATTTTGGCATCTAAATGAATGAATCCATAATTATTTTTTAAATTTTTAAAGCAAGCAACCAGCTGCTTTGTATGACTGGCATGATTATTACATCGCACATTTATCACTCGAGCTGCTGATAATCAATTTTTTTTTTATATTAAGATCAATTTAAATATGTAAATAAAAAATTTATTTAATTCAGTTAGAGAATGAAATGTGCAAAAGAATATAAGATTTTCAAATCGATCCATTCACATAAATTATAATTACAAAAGTCAAAATACAAATATATCTCATATATTTAAATATAATTAAATTTAAAAGTAAAGCATTTCTTATATAAAATTATTAAAATTTTAATAATCAATTTAAATTTCTATCATAGTTATTTTGAAATAAATACAATAATTTTAAGTTCTGATAATAACTTTAGATAAAAATATTCTCCTATAAATTTGATTAGAATAGACTTAAAAAATAAATTTATAACATCTATATTATAAAAATAATAAAAACATATTATAAAATATATGCAACATTTATACATAGCATAAAAAAATTAACTCATTAATTGGTTAAAATAATTATGACCTAATCCATTTTTTCCATAATATCTGACCTAACTTTTTTTTTATATAATCATACTCATAAAAAAAAAAACGATTTGCCCCAGTCCCCACCTCACCCCCGTCGTCGACCGTCCTTCCCTAACTTTTGCTCCTTCCCAAAAGTTGTGGCCGGCAAACGTTTCAGTCCCCTTTCTCCCTCCAACTCTATATATAAATCCACTCATCAATCGCTCCTTCAGCTAAAAATCTCTCTTCTCATTCTCAGCTCCATGGTATAACTATACGCTACTCTCTTAATAATAATTTAACAACTCTTAATTTCACGCCTTCTTATCTCTTCTTCTCTAACTCTCATGGCTACAGGATTCCACTTCCAGCCTAGAGCCCAGCAAGGAATCGACGGTCGACTTCCGTGGAAACCCGTCGGACAAGTCGAGAACCGGCGGTTGGTTTGCCGCCGGTCTGATATTAGGAACAGAGTTATCAGAAAGGGTACTAGTAATGGGAATCGCCATGAATCTAGTTACTTATCTGGTTGGAGACCTCCACCTATCTACCTCCAGGTCTGCTAATATAGTCACTAATTTCATGGGCACACTCAACCTCCTCGCTCTCCTCGGTGGATTTGTCGCTGACGCCAGGTTTGGCCGGTTTCTCACTGCCGCCATCTCCGCCGCCATTGCTGCCGCGGTAATTCAGCACTATATTTTCAGCTGTTTAGTTCTCATGCATCCCGCCATATTTGAGTTATTTGTGATTTACTTTTATAGGTTTCAAAATATTCTAAATAAATAGATTTTTTAAAAAAATTATTGTATATTATTATAATTTTTCCCTTATATTTCTCCTCCAGGGTGCCAGCCTGCTGACAATGGCGACATCTCTAAGCAGCATTCAGCCACCGGCGTGCGTCGGTTTCCGCCTTCAAGAATACGAATGCGTGCCGGCGAGCGGAGGACAGCTGTCCATGCTCTTCGCAGCGCTGTACACAGTCGCGGCCGGCGCCGGGGGCATAAAGGCAAACGTGTCGGGTTTCGGGTCGGATCAGTTCGATTTGAATGACCCGAAGGAGGAGAAGGCGATGGTTTTCTTCAACAGGTTCTACTTCGGCATCAGTTCGTTGTTCGCCGTGACCGTATTGGTTTACTTACAGGATAATGTTGGGAGGGGATGGGGGTACGGTGTATCGGCGGCGACCATGGTTGCGGCGTTGGTGGTTTTGCTCGCCGGAACGCCGAGGTATAGATACCGGCGGCCGCAAGGGAGTCCGTTGACGGTGGTGTGGCGGTGATGTGGTGGAGGAAGAGGGGAGTGGCTTTTCCGGATCAGGTGCAGGAGCTTCATGGTTTTGAGGTGGCTACGGCTCCCCATACGGATCGACTCAGGTAGACCATTTATTCCTGATTTTCTTTTTTTAATATAAACATCGAGCTTTATCGAGTTTAATAATGGCGTGGATTACTTTCAGAAGACAAATGGAGAATTTTTTTAAACAAAAAATCATAAAAAAAACAGCCATGAATTTAAAGCAAAAGTGTTAATAGGCATACCAGAGGAACAAATCGTACGGAAACTGCAGCTGATGTGCAGAATCTGCTGACACACATGATCATTAATGTTGTTTTGAAATTTATTTATTTATTTATTATTTTTTTTGAGAAAGATTATTCACCTAACACCGCTCATATAGGAAGATATCATGGATTAATTTTCTTCCAGAACAGTATCAAATCGCCTCTCTTTAATTTTCACCATTACAAATAAATACACCACATCGCCATCAGATATCGGATCACATCAAAACTCCGAGCTGCGTGCGAGAGCAGCAGATGATTTTCACTTTTTCACTGATATCATGAACTAGTCCCTTCGAGCATAGAGCACTCTGATTTTACATCAAAAAAAATAGTAAACTTAAGAAAAATATTTCAGAGTGATTCGGAGAAAGATTTTAAAGCTCAATTAATTATTGATTTTTGCCTGTCATAAATTATTTTGTTTTAACATTTGTTCAAGTTTTATTTCAATCATTTTTATTTATTATCAAATGTTATATATATATATATATAAAGCAGATGCAATTGTAAGCGATTTTTCAAAGTTGACTGCCGGATGGCAAAACATATATATATTAATAGGTATAATCAACATACGTAATATTCACACAGTAATTTCTTTGAATGCATAATTAAATAAATATTCATATCAATTCAAAATATTAATGCTGTCGAACACCAGAAAAATTATCCAAATAAACTTCTTCCATTTGTTAAAAATTGTTTGAAAATGTAGTTTTTTGTCAACTGTACGAACCCACTATATTAATTGTTTTAGCACAAATCAGATGTCCTCAGCCATTAGTATCAGCCCTCCAATTGTCCCATTAAAGTTATAAGCATTGTACTGTCAAAAAAATTTTTTTTTAAATAATATGCACATAAGGTCCGTTTGAGACAGCTATAATTTTTTTAAAATTGATTATAAAATAATGTGGTCAAAATAGATTTTGAAAACTGTTATGATGACAGAAATATTTTTATTTTAAGAAAAATTTAAATAATAATTTTTGATATCGCATTCTAATAATTGATTTTTAAAGTAATTTTCACCATAAAATTTTAAAGTTAATAGTTAATTACAATTATAGTTACTTTTGAAAAATAAAATTGAGAAAATTGTCACAAACATACCTTCTTAAGTCTCAACTACAAGATAATTCTTGGCATTTTAAAAGATAATTTTTTCTCTATAGACAATAATTGTTTATCTCTCGATTAGTATCCTACAAAATATCAAAATCTTCTTTATAATTTGAGAACATGTACCTTAAATCATGGGATAAAGTTTGTAAAGAATATTCCGATCTGAAACTTCCAGTTTTATTGAATGAAAATTGCTTTGCATGTCAGTAAATTTGCTCAAAATTAAGCTCTTTTCATTGAATCCTATTTTCTAAGTTCAAACTTCTTAAATGTCATAAGCACAAAAAAAATTCATTTTTTTATCATTCAGAAGCATACATAAGCAGCATTGATCATGACAGAATCTCAATAAAATACATTCTTTGCAGGTGGCTTGACAAAGCAGCAATCTTACAGAGGCATGAAATCTCAGCTTCAGAATCTGTCAATGTAGAAACAAAGACTCTCAGCACAAGCAAAGCATCAACTGTAACGGAGGTAGAAGAAGTGAAGATGGTGCTGAAGCTGCTACCAATTTGGGCAACCTGCATTATGTTCTGGACCATATATTCTCAAATGACCACTTTCTCAGTTGAACAAGCCACTTACATGAACCGCAAAATTGGCTCGTGCTTACCCTTCAGGCTCCCTCTCCTTCTTCCTCTTCATCTCCATCCTCCTCATAACCTCCCTCAATGAGAAGCTCCTCGTCCCCCTCGCGCGCATCATCACGCATAACGTTCAGGGCATCACTAGCCTCCAAAGAATGGGCATCGGCCTCATCTTCTCGGTGATTGCCATGGCGGTTGCTGCAATTGTAGAAATGAGAAGAAGAGATCTTGAAAATGAGGGAAAAAACATTATAAGTGTGTTCTGGCTTGTTCCTCAGTTCTGCTTGGTTGGTATAGGGGAAGGGTTTGCTTATGTCGGGCAGCTGGAGTTCTTCATCCGCGAGGCGCCGGAGAAGATGAAGTCAATGAGCACAGGACTCTTCATTAGCACCCTATCAATGGGGTTCTTCTTCAGCAGTGTGTTGGTGACTATAGTTGATAAAGTTACAAGTGGGGGGTGGATCAAGAATAATTTCAACAAGGGGAGACTGGATTACTTCTACTGGCTGCTTGCAGTTCTTGGCGTCGTGAACTTCATAGTTTTCTTGGTATTTGCAAGCAGACATCAGTACAAGGTGCACACGTATCAGTGGAAGAATCAGGGTGAGGATCTCAAAGTATGGAATGATGAAAACTGTGAAGCTAATCAGCATGGAGAATTTGTTTAGGAAAATTTTTTTTGTGTGGACGGCACATTTCGACTTGTTCATGGAAGTTCTGTAACTTTCCATTGATGCAGAATGTGAATCCATGGGTAGGAGAATCTGTGTCTAGAGCTGCAAGGTTGGAAGGTTCACAAATGTCGTTCTGTAAAGCTAGAAGAGATCGTGTTTTTAGCAATAAGTATTCATGGGAGAGAATTAGTAAAACAAATTGCATCTTGATGCTCAAGTTCTTATTAGCATCATATTCGATGAGCAAATTAAGAAACCAAATGATCAACCATGAAGAAAAAGAACTTAACTTTATAAGGTTCAACAACATCACTCATCAATGTGAAGAAAAGAAACTTTTTTTTTCAAACCCAACTATATGCTTCAAACCTTATCTCATCAAGAGACGAGCTCCAAATAACTGAATACGACTACTAGTAAAGTTCATTAAGTACTGTGAATAAAAACCACAAAATGAGAAAAAAATATCTGCTTAAACACCAAACAATATTTACATCTCACCTCGTCCACAGTAACAAAGGCGATGGAAGAAAGTTCCAGTGGTGACTTCTTCAGCTGGATGCAACAGGAAGTAAGAACAAAGCCAGATGTTTCAAATCCAATCTAAAGAAGGTTTTCATACTTTGTTCCACAATTAAAATGCAGGGAACATCAAATCTCTTGAATCCTGACTACAAACGAATCACATCTACTAATGTACCATGATACATCAGCCCTATTAGAGGTGCAATTTCAACCGGTTCCACTTAATTCTACATAGAATCATAAATTAACAGAATACCAGCGGTTTAAGATTCTCAGATTGAGAACTAGATACGATGGAGGCCACTACAGGAAAATTATTGATAATGATAATGAAAGAGGCGACAAAATGAATGCAATATACTGGAAGGGTGGAAGAAATGATTGCAAAATGAATGTGAAAAAAAGGCACTTTGGAAATTAAAGGACGATAATGACAGAGATGAGTAGAAAAGAGACTGGGATGCCAAGCATAATAGCAGGATGAAAACCACAGCAAACAGATGAACGAACAGAGTTGAACCCACTTCAATTATTGGGTCAACTTTTGCTACATATTTTGGATTATTTGGAACGCATTAGTTGATGTCACATTCAGTCAAACCAGTGAATGCCAAGAGAGCACCTGTTTAGATAACACCCAAGACCTCTCTCTATTCCCATTAAGTGGCACTGTGGAAGGGTGCTGAGAAAGTCTATAGAGAGCAGGTGTGGAGGTCTCTATCAACTGCTTTGGTTTTCTCTTCTTTTTTTATAGAATATTTGAGCTGTTTTTATAATAAATTCACACGTTCGTACGTTCTTCGAGATTTAAATTTAAGGCATTCGAGAAAGAAGCAGGATGTCAAGCAACATCGAGAGATAAAAAAATGCTGATTTTATCTTCTTCTTCTGCCTCTCTCTCTTATTACGCGCAATACTGTGTTGTGTGAAAGCTAAAATATTTAATTCCAGTGCCATTAGCCTGGCCTGAATGTTAACACCTGGCGTTAGACGCGACCTAAAGCAGCCACGACATATTGTCGAGTTCTCTGGCTGGGTGATCGTCTAAGCTCAAACCACTAGATGTCAAACTATAACAATAAAATATTTCTGATACTACATTAAAATTTATCAAGTTAAATATGAATTTTGAAGTAGTATATATATTTAAATTTATAAAGTTAATTTAAAAATAATCTAAATTTTAATTTAATAAAATTATAAGTGATATGATATTTAAAATACTACTACAAGAGAATTCGACGTGTGATCCTTTCAAACAGCCAGAGACTTAAAACATTTAAAAAACTTTGGGATATCGCTAAATCCCTAAATTTTATAAATATGGACAAGCAAATCAGCGAACGAACCGATCTAACAAGTCCAAGATCTCATAATTTTGACTTCATTTAAAGCATTCAAATACTTAAAATACATCAAATGATCAAATGAATCATTTTGAGTCATGGAGGTTCTGATTTTGCATGTATTTACGTAAATGCTACTCTCTAATCTACAAGACATCATTCTACATGGGAGCCCAAGCAAACGAGAGGAGAGAGCTCTAAAGCTTGAAAATGCTCTAAGCATAATCGTGCCACCACTCGACGGTCGCCGACCACCGCCACCGGTCGCCGCCGTCAGCCGCCACTGCCAATCCTCATCGCACCTTCCGCCGCTTATCACCGCCGACCATGCTGCCGGCCACCGCCGCCGCCAACCATCGCCACCGGCATCATCGCTGACCACCATCGCCGGCCACCGCCGCTGACATTGCCGATCATCTTGCCGTTCATCACCACGACGATTTAATCGCCGGGCCGCCGCTTATTCACCATCATCTACTACCACTAGCAATCGAACTCGAACGCAGATGTTGTTGTCGATTCGAGATTCTCATTCGCTCTTCTGATACAATTGTAATCCGTTATCGGAAAATTTTTGTACTCTGAAACAAATACATAGTGGAAAATTTTTACTGGGCTAGGCCCCGTGACTTTTTCCCTCTTTTCGAAGTATTTTCACGTAAAAATTCTGGAGTTTTCTTATTAATTTCTCAAACATCTGGTTTGATTCCGCAACAAAGCTAAATTTTATTCTATCGCGAACCGGTTTTCTAGCACTCAACACAAGGCCGCTTATGAGAAGAAAACTCATCAATCACAATTTCAGAACACCGATCATGGCCAATAGGCAATACTCAGAATAACAAGCCTCCCTGCCCAACTCCCATCCACTCTAAAACCAATGCTTAAACCAAGGACGCCCACTTCGCGATAGCGTGACCCCGGTGAAGGCAGAATCTCTTTAGAATATCAGTATCGCCGAATGGAAGAGTCTCAAAGTGAGATGATCCTACTTTTACGAGGAACCACAACCCTGCGACACATCTCCCCAAGATCGATCGTTAGCGCGGGAGGTCAAAATCTAATCTCTTGACGGTTCCTGCCGGACGTGATCTTGATTGCCGGACACTAGTTACACTCCATCCGTGTAACTCAACCAATAATAATTCCCCAATTATTGCAGGTAGCTTGGCATGTTCTCGTCCTATTGACCACACTCGTCATGTTATACATGCAAAATTATGACGCTTAATGCAAGATGAATTTCACCCTAAAGATAGAAATCATCCCACTGCAGGTGGTATGAGAGTCCTCACCTTTAGGCAGCTATTCTTCAACATCTATTCGTAGATTTCAAGCTTAAATGATTCTATGATGGGATAGCGGCCATATGAACACATCGATCCTTCTGAACCATCATGCATATCCAGGCCGAGCTCTAACACCTTTGTTTTGTCAAGTTTTTCCAGTCACCCTTAAGGCGCGCATGGTTCTACTCCCTTAGGGATTCATCCATACCTTTGACGAACTCGCCAATATTTTGGTAGAACAGTTCATTGCAAACCGGTGGATCATAAAAGATTCTTCTCATCTCTCCGGCATTCGTTAAAATGAGGGTGAATCACTTAAGGAATACTTCCATAGGTTCTCCTTAGAAGCTCGTCAAATACCAGGAGCACTATTAAGAGGAGTTTTCTTGGAGGACTCGTTTGAGGCCTTTACTCATCACTAATGAGATACTATATCATGCCGACTTGGTTCATCGTATGGAAACAAATTTACGATGAGGATTAATATTCATCCGCAAATAATTTGAACAATCTGAGAAAAATGTAAAGCTAAGGGAATGCGGGGCCATCTCATCAAAAGAAGCAACAAGGCGTGATCTCCTCCACCCCTCACATCAACGCGTGAACCACAAGAAAATATACATCGAACACATCTCGTGTTAACATCATCGATGGCTATTCGAGATGAAGAAACCATCAAGTGGCCACTAATCAAATTAATCAGAGCAATATTGTCACTTCCATTGGACATCTTGAGGCATGCAAGAAGAAATCGAGAGGCTCATTCAAGGATATCTACGATTTGTGAAGAATCAATCGACTCAAACAAACATAACTCCAAGCGGGGCAACTAGGACAATCATCAGAAATAACAAAATAGTCATCAAGCGGTTGGGAAATTGAAATAATGCGTAGGACGATACTTTAATGAGTTCTCATTACCACCTCTCAAGAGCTAGTTAAAGAAATCTCATATTAATCATTCCATCACTTTTAATGACTCGGAATAGAGTTATGTTCCTCAAGATCCACTTGTCGTAGCGAGGATCGATGACCCATGCTATAATGTTAAGAGAATTTTGATTGACAATGGGAGTTACTGATGTCTTATTTTACTCCATATTTCTTAGCATGGGCTTGGTTAGGAAAAGCTCCAACCCGCTGCAGGACCATTATACGAGTTTGATAATCTACTGTGTAGGGGACAATCACCCTTCCTGTTGTCCTCGGAGAATTCCCTCGACAAGTGACTCATTCAATCCAATTCATGGTGGTCAAGTTAGATTTAGCATATAACGCTATCTTCGGAAGGCCCCTCCAATCAATATTTGGTGCTGTCACTTCAATGTCTCATCTTAAGATGAAATTTTCAACCCCCGTTGGGGTTGGGGTGATCTATAGAAATCAGCAGATAAGCAATCATGTTACCTCGGACAAGCTCAACCGCCCATACGTGACTTCAACATCGAAGATTTTAATTTTTAGAGATGAAGAGTATCAGCTTCGCTGTAGAAGACTTGCTCCTTGTATTATTAGATGACCAACCACTACTGAGCGATGGCTGGGATCTCTCTCGGAAGAACAAAAGAAAAAAAAAATACGCTTCTGCAGAAATCAAGACATCTTCGCTTGGAGTCCGACGGATATGTCGGGGGTCGGCCCAATGTGATCATGCATTCCCTCAAGATTGATCCAACATTCAAACCGATCATCCAAAAGAAGCAGAGTTTTGCACTTGATTGCATCCAGGCTATTGAACAAGAAGTTAACAAGCTCCTAGAAGCGAGATTCATACGAGAGGTACATTACTTTACATGGCTAGCAAATGTTGTCATGGTTAAGGAAACAAATGGAACATGGAGAATGTGTATTGATTACACTGACCTTAACAAAGCTTGCCTGAAAGATAGTTTTACTTTTCCTCGAATTGATCAATTGGTCAATGCTACGTCTAGACATCAAATGCTCAGTTTTTTGAATGCTTACTCTGGTTACAACCAAATAAAAATGGACCCAACAGATGAAGAAGCCACAGCATTTTAAACATATAAAGGTTTATACTATTACCAAGTTATGCCGTTTGGGTTAAAAAATATTGGTGCTACCTATCCATGTCTTATGAATAAGATTTTTAAAGGCCTATTAGGCCGCGCAATGGAGGTATATGTGGATGACATGTTAGTAAAAGCTTGAAGAATCAAACATATTTTAACTTAAAATATGCTTTAACCTTCTTTGCTATAACATGCGACTTAACCCGACCAACTGTGCTTTTGGGATTACGTTGGAAAAATTTCTTGGGTTTATGGTAACCCACCATGGGATAGAGGTCAATCCCAACTCTCAAAGATATGACTCCTCCGAAAAATATCAAAGAAGTTCAACGTTTGAATGGACGAATTGATGCCTTATCCCGCTTTCCTATTGGGGATAAATACTTGTCATTCTTTAAAATATTAAAGGGAGCTAAAAATAATAATTTTAGATCGATGAATGTCCGCTTTTGAGCAACTAAGAGAGTATAAGCATCTCCACCTCTACTATCCAAGCCTATTCAAGAGAGATGTTATACTTATACCTCACAGCCTCTTTCCCACGTGATAAGCTCTTTTAGTGCGAAGAAAATGGGATACAATGACCAATTTACTATGTCAAGAAAATTCTCTCGATATAGAAAGTATCCACGCGATAAGGTGGCTCTGGCTTTAGTTTTCTCAACGTAAAAATTACGTTTATACTTCCAAGCTCACACTATTGACGTTTATACTCATTTACCATTAAAGGTCATTCTACATAAACCAGAGGCATCTGGGAGGTTAATTAAATGGTTTGTAGAATTGGGAGAGTTTGATATCCATTTCTACCTGACATATAAAGTCTCAAGTACTCGCAGACTTTATAGTGGAATGCACTGCCCCAACTCCAAATGAGCTATCTATTACCTTTCATCTCCTCAATGGACCCTCTATGTTGATGGAGCTTCGGAAATCGGGTGTCGAGCTGAATCTTACTTATTTCCGAATACCTTAGTATGGACTTCACAAAATTTTTACAACTAATAATATGGATGAGGCTCATCGAGGTTGAGACTCCCATCGACATGAAGCTCAAAACTTAGTGATTTACATTGACTCTCAGCTTGTTGCCTCCCAGGTTGAGGGAAACTTTAACACTCATAATCCTCAGTTGGCGCAATACCTCAACTTAGTAAAGTCACTTCTTATCCATTTCAAGACACATCAAATCATTCACATACTGCGAGAGAAGAATACTCGAGCTGACTCTCTCGCTAAGCTTGTTATATCTACTACTGGAGATCTATTTAAGAGAAGGCATGTTGAAGAAATATATTTTCCTAGTATCCAAGGGTCATGGGTAATACAAGCAATTAATGAGATAAAGGAACCTTCATGGATGGACCCCATCCATCTTTTCTACAAGAAGGGACCCTCCTGAAGACCCAACATCGTAACTGTCTCAAGATAAGATTCAAACTTTATTATTATTGAGGTGAACTATACAAATGAGCTTTTTTAGCCATACCTCAAATGCCTCTCACCATCGTGAGGTGATTATACATTAAGAGAGGTTCACTCGGGGATATGTGGAGAACACCTACGAGGAAGGGCGCTAGCCTTTAAAATTATAAGGCAAAGGTTCTATTGGCCTATGATGAAACAAGACGCCTTGGAGTTCACAAAAAAATGTACAAGTTGCAGTTGCACTCTAACCTCCCTCACATGCCACATATAGAGCTCTCATCCATTCAAAGCCCATGGCCTTTTTCTTAGTGGGGAATTGAAATCATGGGACCTTTTCGAAGCATCGTATAAAAGTTTATCATTTTAGTCGACTACTAATTAAATGGGTGGAAGCAACCACTCGCTAAAATCATGGTAAATGCTAAACAATTTATTTGGAAAAATATAGTATGTCGATTCGATCTTTGCAAAGATCATCACGATAATGGAACCCAATGAATGGAAAAGTCTTTACATCCTTTGCAAGATCTTCACATTCAAAGATACATCAGAAGCACATCCTCAAACTAACACGTGACCAAGCTACCAACGTGACTATACTCAAAGGACTAAAACACATCTTGAAAAGGTCAGGCAATGGGTTGATGAGCTTTCTAATGTTCTTTGGGCTTACCGCACTACATTGTAACCCCGACGAGACATCATATAACTTTGTGTTTATTATACCAAGAGATATCGAGTTCCAAGTCCAAGAGTTCAATTATTCATCATGATGGTAATGAAGAAATACTCAAAGACTTGGACCGACTCCCAAATTCGTGACATGGCCCTACTGGACGCTTTATCACCAAAGGATAGCTCACTTCAACAAAAAGAGTAAAACCTCATCCCATATCGGACTTGGTCCTGAAGTCTGGCACAAAGGGCCTCAATGCAATAAACTCTCACTTCTTTGGGATGACCCATATGTAATTATAGCTATGGTCAATCCAGGAACATTCAAGCTTAAGGATCTAGAGGGAAAAACTTTACCTCGAACTTGGAACACTGAGAATCTCCAAAAATATTATCAGTAATTCCTACTGTATAATTATTGCAACTTTTATTTTATCATGTTTGTCATTTCCTCTTCAAACTCATATCTGTATTAAAATCATCTTATGATTGTATCACTGACCTTATCATAGTAATGAATTTATAGTTTTTTCTTTCAAGCTTGTTGCATATAAATAATCTCCTTCATTTAATCCTCCCACTTGAGAAATGCGCAACTCACGTTGTATCTCAGTCAGGGCATGATCAATCCCATGGGGACTTGATCGGACCTCTTCCAAACAGGTAAGAAGTCAAGTAACACTTTGGCTAATACCTAGGATAGGTCAAAAGGTCCTTGGTGGACATCCCACGGCCTCTTCCATACATGTAAGATGCCAAATAATGTTTTGACTAATACCTAGGATAGGCCAAAAGGTCTTTGGTGGACATCCCACGACCTCTTCCATATAGGTAAGATGTCAAATAATGTTTTAACTAATACCTAGGATAGGCCAAAAGGTTCTTGGTGGACTTCCTCATCCGCATGTTAACGTCCGAATAATATTCACCAATCACCCGGATAGGTAAAAAAAAAACATATATCAACTAAAAAATAATAATAATTTTTATCATTGATAGTATTAACATGATGATATAAGAAAGAATCAAAATTCTGATACAAAATAATAACAATACATAGATAAAAGAAAAAATGCATCCTCAAGTGATACTACATGATATCAACATCCTCCTCACCACTAGGAGATGCTCCCTTGGACTCACTCTCGACTCCTTCATCTCCGACCGCGAATGGTCTTCGATACTATCGGGAGATAGATTCTCCATACTAGCTCCGATTTTGCGATGTCTAAGCGGATTCCTTTTAGGAACCATCGGATAAAGCCCTCCTCTAAACATTGGAGCTCTAAGTACTTTACTTCAACATCAAGAATATGATTACGAGCTTCCTGGAAATGGTCTTCAATAGTATCACGATAATCCATGGAGTTCTTAAAGTCTTCCACTGCCTTCAAGGAGATTTCATTTGCTTTCGCTTCTGGCATTATAAGCTCCTTCTCAGAAAGACGATCTTGTAATGCTTTCTTCTCCAGTTCGAGAGCATTCTTCTCTGTTGCAAGTGCCTTGAGTCTTTTCTCTTTCTGGTGAGTCTCTGCCCTCACCTCAATCAGCTCATCACGAGTGTGCTCCACCTCCTGACGCTGGAGAGAAAGAGAAGTCGACATGTGCACTAGCTCAGTTCTACACCCGCTTAGCTGATCCTCCAAAGTCGCCACTTCTTTGGCCTTAACACTCATCTTTCACTCATACTCGTCTTGCAGATATTTTACTTTCACAAATTCAGTATTCCACTTATCTAGAGCGACACCCAAATGAGCCATCGCCTCTAATATTTGAGCTACCTAAAAAACATCACAAATGTTACACAAAGAAAAAAAGGAAAAGAAGAAAAGAAGGAGGAAGAGAAGACAACGTACTAATTCATCTACTCATTGACGTCCAGTGCATACGTGCTTTAACACCTCTTCGAGAATTTTGAGAAATGAACTCCCCCATTATGAGTTGAAATAGCTAAACTCTCAGAGGCCAACTGGGGGCGAACATCTTCTCCGTAGATATTTTATGTAGTCACTTCGACATGGCGCTACTGTGGACTTCTTGAAACATTGCTACCATCGTGATTTTATAACGGGCTTCTTGAAAGAACTCTATGAATATGAGGAGACCTTTCATCACCTTTACTTGACCTCTTCAGTGGAAGAGCATGAGATCTCCACCGGATGGAAAGGTCAATCATGAACATTCTATCTTCAACTATATATTATTAGAGTTTAAGATTTTAAGATTTCTCATTGGATCTCAAGATCATTCAATCTTCCTCATCTCTCAGGGAGGCCCCACTCATTTTTCATAAAAAAGAATCCATTAGACCAATTTCTAGATGGATCCTGTGCTGAAAATTCTATTTAATTCTTTATAACCCGATAAGAAATACGTCCCTGAGCATCACATGTAAATCTACACATTCAGCAAAAGTATTTGATATTCAAAGCAACACCACGCTCTTTAAAGAAGATAGTGAAACCAACGATGATCACTAAAGCTCGAAATGAAAATTGTGACAAAGCTACACCACATATTTTAAAGATCTCAATCAACTCGGGAGCCAAAGGGAATCGCAGTCCCACATGAAGAATTATCTCAGAAATAAAAAAGTATCCTGGCGGAGGTGAACGGCTCGAATGACTTTTGGAAATAATAACCACCAACTCATTAGGAAGTACCGCAGAACACCATTAAACTATCGATGTGACAAGGATGGTATATCCCTCAGTGCCACACTATGGGTTTTCTTCTGGTCATCACCCTGTGAAAATACATAATAAATAAATAAAGAGAGAGAGAGAGAGAGAGAGAAAATGATAAAATCGAGAATTTTGTGAAGCAACTCACTCACCCAATACTTGGGCATATCTTTTTTTTGACTCTTCGCTCATACAACTTTAGGATAAATTTTTTGCCCGATCGACCAAAAGGATATGCATACAGAAAAAAAAGGAAGAATTTATTCCTCTCTAAGGATGTTCACACCGCCAAACTTTGAGTCGCTCAATGACGGTTCCTAATTAACGCTTCCCCGCCATCTTGGCAGTTATCAACTGTTGAACCATTCATTGAAGTTTCAAGAAATCTAATTTCCTAAAATAAGAAGTAGGAACTACGGGCCCTGATCACCTCCAAACCCGGTCTCGACGAGGACAGGACCTCTTTGAGGGAAAATCGAGCCAGATGAACCACGCCTTGATGCCTTTGAACCCGGGTCCGGAACAATGATAGTTGATGCCTCTCGATGGAAAACTGAGCCCAGATGAACTTGTCTTGATCACATCTGAATGACCTTCTCCTAAGAAGAAGAGGAACACTAGAGCATATGAGGTGTATGCCTTCTCCCTTGGCCCTAGGGGATTTTTATAGACCACCTATAGGGGCAAAAAGGTAAAAAAATTAAAGAAAACCCGCAAAAATGGGTGAAAATTGCAGAAAATAGACCAAAATAGACAGAAGCAGACAAAAAAAACTCCTCATCAATGCTGTTTGAGACAGAGCGCAGACGGGCGCCGCTGAGAGCATGGCCACGGCACTGCGCTGAGCAGCGCAGTAAATGTCCGGATGGGTCCATAACCAAACCTTGCACCAGATACCAGTATATCGTGCCTTGCACCGCTTCATAATCTTGTGCTCCCATGAAGATCTGCTCTCAAAATGTATGGTTAATGGACCCGAAATTTTATTGAAGAATTTTCTATTTTCAAGTATTTATGATATATTTTGGATGATTGAGATAATATCATCCAAAAATAGGGAGACAACTGATATGACACTTAAAATACTACTAGTCGAAGCACGAATCTTGATGTCAAAAGCAAGTTGATCCTAAGTTGAAACTAGTCGAGATCAAGCACTTAAAATATCATTGGAAACTTTGTGATATTAGTTAAATCACTAAATAGCTCTTAAATATGGAATGTTTATAGTCAAATTGAGCATCTTGACAAGCCGGATCTAACAAGTCCAAGATCTTATAATTCTGACTTCATTTGAGCATTCAAATACTTAAAATACATCAAATGATCAAAGGAATCATTTTGAGCCGTCCGATGGAGTGGAGTGGTTCTGATTTTGCATGTATTTACAGAAATGTCACTCCTCTAATCTATAAATAACCCCTCATTCTTCACATGAAGGGAGCCCAAGCAAAAGAGAGGAGAGAGCTCTAAAGCTTAAAAATCCTCCAAGCAAAATCATGTCACCACTCGACAGTCGCTGACCACCCCCATTGGTTGCCAACCACCGTCGCCATCAGCCACCACTACCGATCCTCATCATCATCAATCTTCATCGCTGGTCATCACCACCGACCACTATCGCCGGCCATCATCGCCATCAACCATCATCGCCGATCAATATTTCTGACTATCGCCAGTCATCTTCGCTAGTCATCACCACGATGACCTTCATCGTCCGCCAATTCTCCACATCATCTACTACTGAATCACAACTAACGTATATAGATGGTGTTGTTTGATTTTAAGATTCCCATTGTCAGCCCTTCTCATATACAATTCTGTAATCCCATTATTGAGAAACTTTTGTACTATGAAACAGATACATAGTGGAAGATTTTTACTGGGCTAAGTCTCGTGATTTTTTCTCTCTTTTCGAGATTTTTTCATGTAAAAATTCTAGAGTTTTTTTATTAATTCCTCAAACATCTGTGTGTGTACTAGATTCCACAACAAAGCTAAGGCGCAAATTTTTATTCTACTCAACTGGTTTTCTAGCACGCAATAATAAGTAAATTAAACATATTGATGGGAGAAGTCCACCTACATCATGAATAAGTCAATTTGAGTCTAAATGAGTTTAGGTCAAACTTCATAAGCATAATTGAAATATTTGACATATTAATTGAATTGTCAAATAATCTCCAAATATGATATGCTTATAGTTAAATAGAGCTAGTCAATGAGAGGAATCCAACGAGTTTAAGATCACTCAAATTTGAAGTCATTAAGTCACTTAAATCATCAAGAAATCATTTATGATCAAGAAAATCAATATGAACCATTCGATAGAGTATTTTGAGATGTTAGCTAAAGTTACCAAGATACCCCTCCCAAAATACTATAAATAGGATTCTATTATTATCTTGAAAAGGAGAAAATGGAGGACACTTAGAAGAGAGGTGAAGAGCTAAGCTTAGAAACTTAAAATCATTCACCACTAACAATCATCATCCATCTTTGACAACCATTGTTGACCACCATTAATGGCTGTTACAACCCAACTACCACCATAGAATTATTATAATTTAATTTTAAAGTTATCATATCGAATGTTCTATACACAATCTTGTATTTTGTCTTCTTTATTTTTGGAGAAGAGAAGAACTTTATAAATCAAAATATATAATGAATTATTTGAACTGGGCAAATCCTTGTGTGTTTTCCCTTTTCTTGGGCTTTTTTAACATTAAAATTATTATGTTCCCCATACTTTCTCTAATTATCTATATACATGTTAGATTTTCATGCAAAACTATAACTTAAAGAATTTTACTTTACTACGGTGATTTTTTTACATGCAACATCTCCATAATCTTCCAACAATTGCTTGCCATTGCCACATAAACTAAGTGACAAGTGTGTGTGTGTGTGTATATGTATGTGTATATATATATATATATATGTGTGTGTGTGTGTGTGTGTGTGTGTATACACACACACAGAGAGAGAGAGAGAGAGAGAGAGAGAGATCATCACCCCTTTTGAATTTTAATAATACAATCATCTAACATAAGAGAACCAAACCACTAATCCTTTTTATCATCGTTAAAACTATAGTGATTGTGAGCTCCGAAAATTCACCAGACTTCTCATGAAGAGAGTATGATATGTGTCGATGTAATTTTAGAGTGGAATAGTAGATAAAACACTACCCAGAGATTTTGTCCTTATTTTGTGAGGACTTTAGATCTGGTTCTAGGTTTCCTATAGAGCAAGCACCTATAGTTAATTACCCCTCTCAATGCTGAGAGAGAATTTTCGATTAAGGCTAGTCGTTAGATTGCTAAATGCATAGCGTATAGTAGCAGCAATGTGGAGTTTTAGAATTTAGATTTAGAATTTATGAAATTCATCATTATTAGCTTAAAGCAGACGGTTGGAGGAATGATGATATGCCTGATCTAGATCCTCATCCCGCTTACTGTCCAGTACTTAGTTAGAGGAGGTAGTTAACCCAACTTGACAGAATGATCCTTATCAGTAACACATGAGTTACGTCATCCAAGAAATCTTTGTAGACTTAGGATGGTGTTTATCTAGGAGACAATCTCAAGTCTATCTTAGCTGACAGAGAGTTTTTTGCCCTATCTTCTATGATTAACAACTCAAAGAGCCATTGGGGAGCATACTGACGCATATAATCATAATATAATGGTTCTATTTGGAGGCAATCACTTGATAGGACTCTAATCGAATCGCATCATATGTGGAGCTCGCCAAGCCATACAAATGAGGACACGGTCACGCCCTTAGCGTAAGATTGATTGAAAGTGACATAGTAAAACACTTGATTTGATATTGTCTCCTTTATGAGCTAGAGTTTTTTTAATTTGTCACCTCCGACAAATAATTACAGAATGTGGGTTGGATTTTAGCTTTAAGTTTTTACATATTAAATTTCATTAAAACATTTTTAGATTGATACTTAATTTGAGTTAATTTGATTTGAAATTAGAATCGCATTTTGATAGAAGTATCCCCTCTGGTTGAAATCACCATTCAGCATAGCCATCATCGAGGTTTATGAGTTTGCTTGGTCATTTAATTTATTATTTTAGATTCTATCGACTCTATTAGTTTAATAATAGATTATTAGATCTACTATCATAGGCGTAATCGCTTCTCGAATATTTCAAGTCAAATTTTATAATAATTATATTTTTAAGTTTTGTTAACCTGGACATGGTCTTAAGACCAAACCGGGAAGCAACCCGTGCAGTATTCTTAGACACTTGAATTTAAGCATTCAGCGTAATGTCGGGCCCATATGGGTATTTAGTAATTCAAATAATTTTATGTTTAAATTATAAGATTGATTTTCTATTTTTATTTAATTCCAACTTAGCCTGTGCAGTTTTTTTAGACATTAAAATTTGCACTTTAAATCTCCATGTCCGAGCACATATAGACATTTATAGTTTAGATAATTTTATCTAATTAATGAAATCATTGATTTTGAAAATCATAATTAAAATAAAATTCTTTAATTTTTGGATTGAAAGAAAGTTCCTTCATTTGTGCAGCATTTAATTTAGTGTCACATTCTGTCTGCTTGTACGAAGAATTGCATATTCGGTGGCATATTTCCTTAAGTTTTCAAATGATGCCTTCTACCCGCTTGCACTTGAGTGTTGTGGGTTTGATGATGATTTGATTTAGTTTGTAATTTAAAATATTGCTCGTATTTAGCTTGTTCATTGAATTTTTTAATTCTCAAATATCATTTAGCTTGTAATAGTTAAAGAATTTTCAAATCTTTATCAATTCATCACTTTCAGCTTTTATTCTAGCCCAGAAGAGCTAATCTTATATAAGTGAACATTGAGTTCATCACAAATCTAATTCAAATTATATGGATTATTTTTTTATTCACTCAATGTATCATGTAGTATAACTTGAGTGACTATTGAAAGACTTTATATATATGCTCACTGATGAATTGTTTAGCCACTTTATAAGTCATTTCGTAGATTTCATTTGAATTTCATTAATTTTGAAGTTAAGCAATAGATATATCCCAAGTGCTTCAAATTCAACTTTAAATGCAAACTCCAAATGATCTTTTAAAGGCTACATTCATGGTTGCTCATGAGTTGCCTAATTGAATTTGTGCTTGTAAGAAAGCTATCAAATCACTTACACACTTTTATTTTCAATTTGGTATTGAACATTTGAATTTACTACCAATCATTTGTCCTTTGATATTCAATTTAAACTCTTACATCACTTGATGTCGAATGTGATTATTTAAACATTCAATTGATTTTATTCATATTAGTTACTTGTTATTAACATTTCAAATGTTCAAAGAGAAGCTTTACTTACATGAAAAGACATCCAATCTAATATAGATTTATCCTCAACTCCACATCAAATTTCTTGCTTGTTAGAAATCAAACTTCAAACATATTATGAGTCTTTTGTGAGTACTGTTTTGGCTTACTCGGTATACTCTAATGAGCATAGCGAGTGGTGTATTACGGCACCATAACCATCTTTCAATCTCGTTACGTCCTAATGAGCATAACAAGGCCTTCAATCATCCGCATAAAAGAAAATACAAAATATTTCATACACATTCAAGCCCTTTTTTGTTTAAGTCCAAAATTCAACCTAAATTTCAACATCATTTCTACATAGGGTGTCACATCTAATAGATGTTGGCTTACTCGATATGCCCTAATGAGCATAACGAGCGGTGTCTTGCGACACCACAACTATTTTTCATCTCGTCACGCCCTAATAAGCGTGACGAGGTCTTCAAACCTTTGGTGTGCATGCGGTTGGAATTTTGAACGAGCGTGGCTTATCACAGTTGAGGAAAACAGGATGAAGAGGGGAAAGAAAGGGAGATACCGTGCGTGTGAAGGTTTGAATGAACGAGTGAGGGATCCTGCTTGGAAGAGCGGAAGCCTTCGGGATGAGGGAGATCGGGTCAAGTGAAGAGGAAGGGAGGGTTTGTGCGGTTGGGGTTTCGAATGAGTGGAATGCGGTTTCCTCTCACGTTCACGAGGAGCCAAGCGAGAGAGGGGATTGTGTTTACGGTTTGAGCGAATGAGGGTCAATAGTGATATAAATGATTTTAAGAAGTTTTATGCTCAATTGATCGTCAATGAAATAAATCAAAAAAATTATTCATCAATAACTCCGATTACATGAAAAGATTATTCAGAGTTTTAATGTGAATTGTCTTAAATGACTTGAAATTCAACAAATGTGTTAGTAATATTTCAAGTGCATTCAATGCATTTGATTGATAAAGCATGATGATAAAAATTAAACATTTTAAATGACTTCTACATGTCTTCTGATTACTCTTATTTTTTCACCTAATTGAAAATATTTAATTATTATAAAAACTTAAGAAAAAAATGAACTCAATTCAAAAAATAATTTCAATATCATACATACAAATCAATGGCCTCATACTATATTTTAAGATTATATAAGGCAGTATACTCGAAAGGCAAGTAGAGTAGAAACATCCCCTTAAGTTTGCTTGTTTCTATGGTTCTATGGTATTTAGGAGCATAATTAGCCTCAATTTTTAGGAGAGGAATATTTATATGTTAGAACAAAAATAAAGAGTAAAAAAGATTTTTAGAGGGGTCAAATGACTAATTTGATACCTCATATAAGACATTATAAAATTTATAGGTGCAATTGTCTCTTCTCAACTATGCCTGGGTCTGCCCCTGATGGTATTCACATTAAATCATATCATTTATTTTGGACATATTACAACTATTTATTGATTGAAATTTATTAGTTCTCATAAATATTTAGCCAGTCATCGAATTTGCAAAAAAATAAAAATAATAATAATTGGATGATCTTAGCAAGCCCTGAAAGAAATGTAAATCAATCAGACGCCTCAACAATTTTATAATAGATTATTAGTTCTAATGGAATGAAATGATGATAATGTTTTCAATGTGTATAGACTTTTAAATGATTTGGAATTAAATACATGAGTTTTGATGAGAGAGAGAGACAATGAACAGTGGACATTGGACAAAAAAAAAAAAATTACAATAGTTTTTTAATTTTGAAATTGTGTGATAAGTATTTCCCCTTAAAATTGTATAGTTTTTATTTATTCTCTAAGTATATTTGTGCATAAATATCATTGGAGGAATTAATAAACCAAGCTTTCCTGCCACTTTTCTATGTAGTAATAAATAAATGTTTAGATCCTTCTTCCACCTTTATTTTTCACTCTTTCACTCTTATTCTCTTCATCATGTTTATTTCTTTACTTTCTTTTTAAAGAGACGACCATCACGAATTGTGAAAATAAGAGTAAATGATAACTTTAGGGTTACAAATTTTGTATAGTTTGAATGAAAAAACTATTTAAAGTAATCTTAGATTTAAAGACCTTTTTGAAATGAAAAACCCTTTATGCATCTTGTTGATCCCCAAAGTTTACACTAAAGGATGAAGCACATTCAATAATTATGTCATAATCTTTGAACGCCATGATATCTAAAATCAATGAATCATACATGTTCTTAACAATCACAAAGATATTTCAAAATCTATCAAACATACTAACATTTAGTGCCCTCATTTATAAAAATCAAGAAAAAGCTATCAACAACCAAGCAAAATAATCTCTCGTTTTAATGCAATAAAGGTTTATTGTTTAAAACTAGATTACTGTTATGATCTCAAGATGAAGTGTAATGACGATGTCATGATTCTCGAACAAGATGTCAAAAAAGAAAAAAGTTTTTGACTTTTTGCCAAGACTAAAATTTGGTCAAATTAATAATCAAATTTTGAACAGAGAGAACCTATCATCCCTAAATGAGGTATTCTTGCTTATACAAATCGAAGAAAAAAGAATTAAGGATTATAATGCTCTACACTCTCACTTTAAAATGTTTGCCATCACAACCAAAAAAACAAAACAAAAAAATAACATATTTTCATTAAATATTTTTAAAAAAGATTAGGGTTTTACACATGTCGATTTAAATTAAAAAAATTAAATCAAACTGAGCATATTTGATTCGTATGGCTCAAATTTTTATTCCAAAGAATGAGTTATATGGATTTTGATTAGTGATTCATTTTTAAAAAAGAAAACTTGGTTATGTCATGAACAAATAGCAAAAAAATAATTCTCTTTAAAGTTTTATTGAAAACCCTAACCTCACCTGTATTCACGCCTAACAAGAAGCGAGCAATAAACCAAAGAGGTGAGCACAAAAGCAATGTGAGTTTCTAGTTGGATTGAAGCCAGAAAGTCAAAGAGAGAAGCATCCACACTTGCAAAATGCACCCTTTATGAGAAATTCAACATTCAATTAAATTCAAATCGAACAAAATAAACTAAATTATATTGCAATTTGATTTGGTTTAGATCTGTATATTATTTAATCAGTTTGATTATGCTTATAATTAGATTTATTTTAATTGATTGAACTATTATGTCAATTAATCCATCTAAGCCAATCAAATGTTCAATTTTAAGAAGAATAAAAGCTTTTACCCAAAAGCAATAGTGGCACAATTACTAGAAGAAAAAAAAAACATATTTGTAATGAAAAAAATAAATTTGACATATATATATATATATATATATATATATATATATATATATATATATATATATATATATATATATATATATATGATCATTATATTCTCTTAATTTTAAGAAGTTATAATTTTCATAGCATATTTTACTTTTTATCTTTTATCATCCGATTATATTGCAATTAAAAGTAGATACCCTTTATCATTCAAACGCTCTCTATCACAAGCTCACTCCTCAACATACACATTTTAGTTAAAAGTAGAAGTATTTGCTTAATTTTAATCATATTTAGTATTTTGCATCAATTAAATAAGTTTAATAATATTTTGATCAATTTGTTATTGTACTTTCACCTTTAGAGTTGTATTTTGATATCTAACTTAAAATATTTAAAATTTAATATTTATAAATGATATATTACATAAAATTTTGACAGATCAAGCATAAATCTCGAGACGATATCTGTGTTAAAATTTTCAAAATTTAATTCATGATCATCCAAACTCTAATTTAACAAATTTATAATCAAAATGAACGTCTTGACAAGACGTAAGATTCGGTTGATCATAATTTAAATGAACTCAAATCAAGTCCCAGAAATACAAGAAAAAATTTAAAATATTGTGGGCTCCGAAAATTAGCCACCAACCTCTCGACATTGAAGAGTGTGATTTAAGTATCGGTGTAATTTTCAGAAGGAGATGGAATAGTAGATAAATTACTACCTAAAGATTTCATCCTCATTTGGTGAAGACTTTAGACCTGGTTCGAGGTTTCCAATAAGCACAAGCATCTATAGTTAATTACCTCTCCCAATGTTAGGAGAGAACTTTCGATTAAGGCTAGTAGCTTAATAATGTAGTGCATAAGAAGATGTGAGTTATGAAATTTGGATTTATAAAGTTCATCATCTTAGCTTAAAGAAATGGTGGGGAATGATGCTTGATCTAGATCATGGTTCCCCATCATCCCGGCCCCGTCCCTAGTCTACCAGTGAGGAGGTAGTCAACCCAACCTGACCGAAGGATCCTTATCAGCAACCTATGGATTACGTCGTCCAAGAAATCCTTTTAGACTTGGGGTGATGTTTGTCTAAGGAGATATGCATAAGTCAACCTTAGCTGACAAAAGGCTTTTTACCCTATCAGATGTACCCTATGATTCACAACTCAAAGGGCAAAACCATTGGGGAGCATACGGGCTACGGTCGTGATCGTAATATAACGGTTCCATTTGTCAGCAACCACCCGATCAAAGGACTCTGGTCGTAACTACATCATATGCATATTGTCGGAAGCCACGAATGAAAGGACGAGCCACGCCCTTACTGAGATTGATTGAGAGTGAACATAGTAGAATACTTGATTTGACTTTGGCTCCTTGGTGAGCTAGAGTTTTATTAATTTGTTACGTTCAACAAACTGATGTGGAAGATGGATTGAATAGAGTTTGTTTTAAGCTTTTAAAGATTAAATTTTATTTAAGCAATTAACACTTAGTAATTTATCCAATTTTTGAGTTTGTATTGACACTTGATTTTGATTAATTCAATTTGAGCTTCTAAGCACATTTTGATGGTAAGTATCCTCTCCGGTTGAAATCACCATTCAACATAATCATCATCGAAGTTTATGAGTTTGTTTGATCACATTATTAGTTTAATAGAGGATCGATCTACTATCACATGACAAAATTAGCTTCTCAGATATTTTAATAAGTTAGAATTCTTATAATAATTGGATTTTAGGTTTTGTTAACGGACCTGGACCAAAGAAGCAAAGATCCATAGAAACTAAATTTAAGCATTCAGCATAATTTTGGGGCCCATGCCGGTGTGTTTAAGAATGTTTGCATAATTTTAAGACATTGAATTTGAGTTTTAATCCTACTTCATAATATATGCAAGGGTTCAATTGAAGCCTTAATTAACGTCTTATGTTCACTTGTATGATGTGTTACTAATCTGGTGGCATTTATATTTATGTTGTAATTTAAAATATTACTTGCACTTAATTTACTTGTTGAATTTTTTTAATTCCCGAAGCTTTCAAATTCATTTATGAGCAGGTTTGAATTCTTTCATATTTTAGAATTTATCTTCCAATTAGTTTAAAACAAACTATTAACAGCTCTTGTATGAATCTTGCAATCATTCATTAAGGAGCTTTAACTATGTTTGCCAACTTATTATTTAACTTCTTCATAAATCTCTTATAAGTTTCATTTGATTTCCCCCTTTTTTATATATAAACATAACACTTAACAAATTTCTTATGATTTAGTTTTGTATTGAAATACAAATTCAAGTAGACTTGAAATATATCATTTCATTCATGACAATTATTGAGTAAGCTTATAATATTTACACTTATGAGAGTTATTTAGTCTTCATATAAAAGTGATCAAACACAATTTGACTTTATTTTAAATTTTATATCAAGTTTTATGTTTATTTAAAAGTCAAATTTTAAACTTATTATAAGTCTTTTATGAGTTTGGCATTTGCCTCCCCAAATTTCAATTAAAGCTTGTTTAATTTTGAAGAATTTACAAGAAAGAGAACTCACTTTATCGCTTCAATTTAAGCATAGAGAATTACAATTAAAGCTTGTGAGTTTAATAGTAGCCCCTCCAAGTTTGAATCAAAGCTTGTTTAATTTTGAAGAATTTACAATAAAAGAGAACTCACTTTATTAAGAAGTTTAATATTATATAAGAATGGGTTCCTCATTGCTTTCTCCGATCCCTATAAATAAGGCTAAGAGAGAGCAGTTGCTTAAGTTTAGAGCACTTAAGAAAGAGGGAGAAGGATTTTAGTTTGAACTTTGGGAGAGCTTTCAACTTGCTTAAATAAGTTTTGTAAGTGTTTTTCCTGTTTTTCTTTTCTTTTGTTTGATGTTCATTTTCCTATTTATCATGTATTTTCTTATTTAACTTAAGTTTAGGCGATTTCAGCTTGAATTTGTTTAAGTTATGAATTTCAGTCAAAATTTTGGAAGCATTTCGGCATAGTGGGTTGCATCTAACAGTTTTGGATGACTTCCTGTCATGCCCTGATGAGCATGATGGTTGGTGTTTTGCAACATCTCGGCTAATTTTCATCTCATCATGTCCTCATGAGCATGATAAAACCTGCATAAAGAAGCATATATACACATACACATTCCACACATCTAAACACATTTTTTGTTTGCAATGAATAGTACTGATCAACAAGCACGAGTGTTGACCTCCACATATGTGTCATACGTCAAGTCAAGTCCACAAGTCAAATTTGACGAACTTCGGAAGCGAAAGCATGCAAATCGGGGCTCAAAATATTCTGGATGTCCCTAAAAATAGTCGAAATGATCTCCGATTGATGAACGAACTTCATCTTCGCGTTCAGAATGTCAAAATCGATCAAAATATAAATATTACAAAATTTAACGATCAATCGATTAAGCGCTCGAGCTATGAATGTGTCGACACGTATATCGGAGTCGGGAAGCTATGACACAAGTCAAATGACCTCTGTTCATAAAATTGATTATGCCGTTAGCTTCAAAATATCGAAAACTATCAAATGAGACTGTCCGCGCTCAATTCGGATGAATCTGTGCAAATGTTGAATTATTCGAAGTGGCAGCGCGTCGAGGTTGAAATACACTAGACGTCGTCAAAATCAATCTAAATGACCTCCGATTGACAAACGAACTTCGCCATCACTTTTAGAATGTCAAAATTGGTCCGGATATAAATATTGCATGACTTGATGTGCAACCGTCAGCTTCGAGTCGTCATATCACACATATTGAGGTTAAGAAAGCGCAAGTTAAATGACCTATGTTGGTATTATCATTGAAATATGAAATCTATCAAATAAAGATTACTCGTTGGATGATATCGAAAATCGGCATCAAAGTAACGATGTGTATTTTTGAAATCGACTCAATTTGACTCAACAAATGGTCTCCGTAAACATGATCATTACGTTGAATAATATTATCCTAAATCGATATATATATATATATATATATTGATATATACATTATATAAATCACATTTAAACTGTTTAATAAATTCAAATTTTATTAAAAAATTATTTTCTTACGCAACCCTTCCTCCTTATTTTCAGTTTTCTAAGAAATAAAAAAACTGAAAAACCCCCATTTTTATTTTCATTTTCGCATTCATTCCTTCCTTCCCACTTTCCTCCCTCATTCCTTGCATCCCACGTAACTCCTCTCCTCCATTCTCCACTCTCTTCTCTTCTGCAGCCCTCCCATCAAAAGGAAACAAAAAAGGTGAATTCCTCTCCCTCGTTTTTGCGCGCACGGCCTGCGCTGATCATCTTCTTACCATGATTCCTAAACCACCCGCTGCGCCTGCCTGAAACGCACTTTCATAAAGCATCCCATGGCCTGCATCCATTCGATCCCACTCGCCATGGCCCTGGCTCATCCTTCTGTTCTGCTGCACCTCGACCTGCGCCAGCTCCCGTGTTCTAACCCGTGTAGCCAGCTGCTGACCTGCCATCATGCCCCGTCTCCCGTGGCCGTGACCCGCTGGTCCGATCCAGTCGACCCGCTGAACTCGCGGGCCCACGATCCCGTCACCGGCCCGCATCCATCATTCTGCTGCCGGTCTGCTCTCCGGGCCGCCTTTCTGCCATTTCACCCTCAAAATCGCTCCTTCCACTGCCGTTCCACGAGCCAAACCCACACCCGCGAAGCTCCTGCGCTAGCCTACCCGTTCGCCTGCGCTGCCTTCAAATGAACCGCAATTCGCGGCTCGTGAAATCACACCGCAGCTGCCCACTAGCCCTGTTTCGCCCATTCTCATCCATCCCGGTCCAGCCCAACCACACTGTCCATTTTATTTTGCCGATCGGGAAGAACATCGTCAGTAGGTGAATTCTTCCTTCGATTTTCAACACCGCACCCCTCTCTTTAGCGTCCGTTTGCGCATAAATTGGGAAGAACAGTCGTCGTAGTGAATTCTTTCTTCTTCAATTTTGGTGTCGCACACCCTAGCGTCCCATTTTGTTGCATCGCTTGAAGAAGAAAATCATCGTAGTTTTTCATTTTACGCACTCACTTTAGCCATCCTTCCGTTTGCCGCACAAATCGGAAGAACATCGTCGCCAGCGAATTCTTCCTTCAATTTTCATCGCACCCTTTAGCGTCCATTATCGACGCAAATCGGGAAGAACATCGTCAGTAGGCGAATTCTTCCTTCGATTTTTGGCATCGCACCCCCGCTTTAGCAACCCCGTTTTCGCTATGTCACAAATTGGGGAAGAACATCATTAACACGTGAATTCTTGATTTTTTCGCACTCTTACTTTACATTCAATACCTAACCCCGTTCTTTTCAATGCGGCACCAAAAATCGTCGAATATGTGGTGAATGTGAATATATATACATGTTTGTGTTCCTTTGCAAGTTTGAAGACCTCGTTGTGCTTTCGGCGGATGAAAAAAAGGATGTGATGTCGCAGACACCTTACGCTTCGGTGAAGCTTGAGTAAGCCACCACTTGTTAGATGTTGCTCCCCCTAAATGAAATGCTACCAAAATTTTGTCTAATTTCCAGACTTAGAAAAAAAAGGGGGAGGAATATATATTGCATTGTATGTTCTCTTTCAGGTTTAAATACCTCGACGTGCTTAGCGGTGAAATGGTTGTGGTGTCAGGGACACCATACTCAACGGGTGCAAGTAAGCCAAAATACCCGTCGCCCACTGCAGGGATGATGTCGAAATGGCGATCTTTTAACTTAGAAAAAATGGGAGAGTGAAATGAGTTGACTTAAGAGCACTAAATAGGAAACTTGCAGCTAATTTTAAACTAAAAAGCAGGAAACAAGAAAAAGGGGGGAGCCTTTAAAGCAAATTTTGAAAAGAATATAATATTCATTTAAAATCTAAGTGAAATTTAGGGGAGGCTAATATTAAACTTACAAACTTTGGGAGAGGCTAATATTAAACTCACAAACTCTAATTGTAATCCTATACAAATTGAAGCGGTAAAGTGAGTTCCCTTTTCATAAATTAAGCATTAAGCTTTAATTGGAATTGAGGGAATGTCAAACTCATAATAAACTTGCAATAAACTCAAAATCTAAGGATAAATCCAAATTGAGTTTAATAACTCTTGTATGAATGTGGAGGTGATTACTATGCTAGTTGATAAGCATGAGTAGGGCTAAAGCAACAAATACTAAAATCGGCATAACTTATCAAAATTGAGCATAATCAAGCTGGAAAAATTGTGAAAACTCAATAAATAAGCTAAGTGCCAGTAGTGTTTTAAACTATAATCTAAATTAAAATGCCTTCTTAGATCTACAACTCTTTATACAAGCAGACAAAAGGCGATACTAAATCAAAATTTTCAGAAATTATAGGGCTTCCTTTCATCAAAAATCAAAGAATTTCATCTGATTTTTTAAAATCAATTATTTCATTAGATGAAATTAGCTAATCTATAAATACACGCATGTCTGACATAGATTTCAAGTGAAAATTTTGTCTCGAAAAAAGCATATAAATTAAAATATATTAAATATTAATCGAAAAATCTAATAAGATATTAGATCAATTTACAACGCCTTTCTTATCTGATGCAACTCTTTTGCTAGGCAGAATGTGATACTAAATCCAATTTTACAAAACATCATAGGGCTTCCTTCAATCAAAAATTAAGGAACTTCATTCTAAACTATGATTTTCAAAATCAATGAAATCACTAATTATGTGAAATTATCTAAACTATAAGCACCTGCATGTGCTCGAACATAGAGATTTCAAGTGCAAATTTTAATGTTTGAAAAGGCTGTGGTTAAATTAGAATAAAAAATGAAATTACAAAATCAAACTCATAATTGAAACATGAAATTACCCAAAATTACAATACACCTACGTGGGCCCCTACACTATACTAAATGCTTAAATTCAAGTGTCTGAGTCTGCGGGTTATTTCCCGATTTAGTCTTACGGGTCCAGTTAACAAAACCTAAAACATAATAAGAGTTTTAAATCAATGAAATATCGAAATTATTAGTCATAGAAGAAATAATCCTCTATTAGCAGCTAAACAGAGTTGACAATATCTAAAGCTCTTAAACACATTCAAATTAATCAAATTTTTTTATCAAATTAAGTAAAAATCTGAAATCAATCTCATAACTCAGAAATAAAAACTATCGAAAGTCTTAAATACACTCGCATGTGCCTCGATACTATGCTGAATGCTTAAATTCAAGTGTTTGAGGATGATGTGCGGGTTGCTTCCTAGTTTAGTCTTAGGACTGGGTCCGGGTTAACAAAATCTAAAAACCTATAATAAGAGTTTTAAATCAGTGAAATATTTGAGAAACTAATTCTATGGTGATAATCCTCAATAGCTAGAGTTGGCGAGTCTAAAGCTCTTAAACATATTCAAATTAATCGATCTTTCTAATCAAATTAACTCAAATTAAATAGTAATTTGTAATTGCTTAAATGAAATTTTATCATTAAAAGGTTAAATCAAAACTCAATCTATTCACCTTCCATAACTGTTTGTCAGGGGTGACAAATTAAAAAAACTCTAGCTCACAAAGGAGCCAATATTAAATCAAGTATTCTACTATGTTCACTCTCAATCAATCACTTGCCAGTAAGGATGTGACCCGTGTCCTCTAACTGTTTGGCTTGGGCAATAGGCTCCACAGATAAAGCAGTCGCGACTAGAGTCCTCTGATCAGTTGGTTTGGCCTGTCCGACTCCATTGTATTACGATCACGACCGTAGCCCGTATGCTCTCCAATGGCTCTGCCCTTTGAGTTGTGAATCATAGGGTATACTTGATAGGACAATCTCAGTAGACTTAAACTTGTCTCCTTAGATAAACACCACCCCAGTCTACAAATTTCTTGGGCGGCGTAACCCATGTGTTTGATGAGGATCCTTCACGTCATTGCGACTACCTCCTCGTAAGTAGACTAGAGTGTTCAGGGATGATAGAACTATGGGATTTAGATTGGGCACATCATCATTCCCCCAACCATCCAGTTTAAGCAATAATGATGAATTTCATATCTCAAATTCTAAAACTCTACATGTTGCTACTATACGCTACTCATTAAGCGATCTAATGACTAGCTTTAATCAAAGTTCTCTCTCACTTATTGAGAGGGTAATTAATTATAGGCTTGCTATAAGAAACACAGAACGATTTAAAGTCCTCAATAAATGAGGACAAAATCTTTGGGTAGTATCTTATCTACTATTCCATCTGCCTTCTGAAAATTACACTGACACATTTTAAAACACTCTTTTCATGGAAGAGGTTGGTGGAAAATTTTCAGAGCCCACAGTTTTCTGGCAACTCCACTGGGGATAAGTTTTTCTTTCCATCTTTGGCTAGTCAAATTTAAGCTATAGTAGCAGTGGAGCATAATAAAATTGATATTTAGAATCAATTATCAATGAATTTAAATTTAAATCAATTATATTTTTATGACTAATATGTTTGTTTTGTATATCGATGGATCTTCAGAACATTTTGTTTGTACTTAGTCATAGAGCCAATATCCGTCACCGCTTGTAATCAATATGGGATGTTGGAGATCTTGACACACAGTTCATCATGCGTAGGTCAAAGCATCCATCTGGCTAACGCGTTGTAATCAATATTGGGGATGTTAGAGCTACTATTTAATTTGATAGTGTAGACTTCCCACCATCAGATAATCCCACCATCCTCATCATTGTACACACCAACCATTAGAAGATGACAATTGAATGGACACTAGGTTCCTCAAAAGAGAGCCTTTGTACTGAAAAGATTGATTCATTCTAAGGTGTCAGTCATGAAGAGAACCTTCGCTGGGCAGAAAGTTTCAATCATACTTGTGAAAGCGACAACCCTGTTAGTTGAACCTTTCACACTAAGAAGTTATGATATTGAAGCCTCCTCTTATGGAGAAAAATTGAGTAGAAGGCAAAGGATAAGAAAACACTAAAGCTGAGTTCATTCGAATCATAAGTCATACAATAGTACAGGAAGTGAGTATTTCTACCCTACAATAAATTTCAAATTTTTGAGATGGGTGAAAAGGAATAGCTCTACTGGTGATGTTAGATGGTGTTTTTGGGCTCAACAGTAGTTAGTTTCAACCTTTCTGAATAAACAACATGAAACTCTATCTACTCGAACACATAGAATTCTGAAAGTTGTTAAGGAAAAATATCTTATATGAAAAGGTGTATCAAATGTCAATTATCAAAGAAGTCAAAAATGTTCCACTACAAAAGCTATGTCGGTAGTAGTAAAGCTCAAGACCGTCTAAGTAATTCTGTGAGCATGGGCGTGATACACGAGCGTGTTGAATCAGGTTAACAAAGGTCGGTAGAAAGAAAAATAAATATATAGCCCAAAGCCTCGAGAAGAAGTTGCGATGCAGAAGCTTCTTCATTTGGAAGCAAGTTAACCTAGAGACGATGAGGAATGAGAAATGTTAAACTGCGTGCTCAACAGCTATTGCTCAAGCAAAAAATTGTATAGCTAGCTGTAGAACTAGAAATGAGTATTTTAATCCATAACAGGTTTGACAACCTAAATATGTGTAAAAAGGGATAGCTCTACTAGTCAAATCAAATAGTCCTTCTGGACCCGACAACATTAAGATCCCAGATTCTCTAGTGAGAAAATTTGAAACTGTATATGTAAGAGTGCATTGGGTCCTCAAAGTTGTTAAGGAGAAAAGGACTGATAAAAAAAATATATGAAGGTCCTACCATCAAGGAGGCCAGAGTTGCTTCTTCAAGGAGACCTCCTCCTACAACCTTAATAAGATGTCTACTAATTCAAGTCTCGCACAGTGAGCATCGATGTGTGACACTTGGACCACATGTCCTAGAATCCATCGTCAAAAGGTCCCAGCAAATAAGTGAGCAAATTTGGAGGCCAAAATCTCGAAGTGAAATTCCCTTACAAATAGACAACATCATGACATATGGACTATACTCCCAAAAAATCCACTTTTTATGCCAAAGTATTTGGAGCTAGAGCAGTCTTGCCACTTGAAGTTGAACTACCTTCACTCTGAGTAGTCATTCAACACAATCTCACTCAAGATGAGAATGTATGTCTACGGATGTGAGAATTTAATGGACTTGACGAGGTCAGGCACCAAGCTCAACAAAAAATCTAGAAGTCTACCGAAAAGATGTCCAAAAGCTTATATATGTTATCTCACAAGATTACCCTCATCTCGAGGATCAATCCGTTGAAGTACTTGATGACAAGACCAACATTGACAGGTCACTTGGCAAGATGGGCAGTATTATTTCTACAATTTGATATCGCATACATTCTGTAGAAAGCAGTGAAGGGATAAGTCTTACCAGATTTTCTGGCTACACATCCTATCCCTGTGGACTCTTCTCTTAATGATGATTTGCCTGACGAGCAAATTATGCTCATTCATGAAAGAGAAAAATCACAAATTTAGAAAATATACTTCGATGGAGCCTCATCGATCAAACAAGTCCAATCTCTAAATTTTTCAAGAGCAAGAGCAGGAATCGACATCATCTTCATAATACCAGAAGGAGGGATAATGAGATGATCATATCGATTGACCGAGCTAAGAACTAATAATGAAGATAAATATGAAGCATTTGTAGCAGGTCTGGAAGAAGCTATTTTCATAGGCATTCAGAACTTGTATATTTTTGGTGATTCTCGGCTTATTATGAATCAAGTATTTGGCATCTATAGAATCAACAAGCTTGAGTTAGCTTTCTATCACAAGCGAGTTCTCAAGCTTATGAAGCAGATACTAAATATCATACTAACTCAAGTCTCTCGATCCGAGAATAGCAAGGTTGTCTGCTTAGCAAAATTACCTAAGAAAATGACAAGTATGAATGGTGATTATATCATGATCGGCATATTTACTCGACGAGTTCTATAGTCGATAAAGTATCAATCCCTGCAGGTAGAGGGGTTACCAAATTTGACTCAACGGGATGCGACTCAGGTTGCTCCTCATACTCTCCAAAATCAACAAGAAGTTGTACAAAGAAGAGCTAAGAATGACATTGACTCAAAAAAGTTGTGTGAAGCCTTTGTTATAGAAGAGTCACGTGATTGGAGGTAACCCTTCATTGACTACTTTAAAGAAGGCAAATTACCAAATGATAAATCACTAGCAGCTCAAATTGAAAAGAGAATGCAACGCTATGCTTTCGTCAACAACACTTTATATCATAAATCTTTTGAATAAATGTGGATACGATGCCTAAATGTAGATGAAGCTAGCAAAGTGATGGTTGAAATTCATGGACTTTGTGGTGCACATCAGTCAGGTCCCAAGATGGCAGTAAAGATCAAAAGGATGGGCTATTATTGGTCATCTATGGTGAGAGACTATATTAATCTTGCTAAGAAGTGTCATGAGTGTCAAGTACATGAAAATCTCATCCATCAACCTCCAAATCCATTACACCCAACAATAGCATCCTGATCATTCGAATATTGGGGTATAGATGTAATTGAACCAATCGATCCACCATTGTCAGCTGAACATTGCTTCATCCTTAGCGACTATTTCTCTATGGGTCAAGCTACCCCATTTAAAGAAATTACTGCATCGAGTGATCAACTTCTTCATGCATAATGCAGTCTATAGATTTAGAGTGTTACGCCGAATAATTTTTGATAATGACATGACTTTCAAAAGTGTAAAGATTTATAGATTCGTCGATCGACACAAAATTGATTGGCGATACTCTTCAATATATAATCCAAAAGAGAATGGTTTGACAAAGGCCTTCAACAAGACATTAGTCAAGCTGCTCAAGAAGATTCTTACTAAAAATAAGAGAGAATGACATACCAAGCTAGTAGAGGCTCTATGGGCGTATCGAACTACCTACAAGATGCCGATTAAATCCACTCCCTATTTATTGGTATTTGGAAGCGCTTCTCTTGAAGTTGAGTTGCCTTCACTTCGAGTAGCCATCCAGTACAATCTAACTGAAGATTAAAATGCTCGTCTGAGAATGGAGGAACTTGACGCACTTGATGAAGTTAGATTACAAGCTCATCAAAATCTAGAATTCTATCGAGCAAAGATGTCTAGAGCTTTTGACCATACGGTGCGGCCTCGAATATTCTAAAAAGGAGAATTAGTCTTAGTGCTGAGAAGACCAATTATTCCTAATCAAAAAATTGGTGACAAATTTGAGCCTAACTGGGAAGGCCCTTTTGTCATTGAAAAAGTGTAACAAGGAGGGGCATACCAACTCATCAACTTAAAGGGTGAAAGACCAATGCCGCAAATCAAAGATCGTTACCTGAAAAAGTATAATACATGACAAATGCATTCCCAAGGTACAATAGAAATCCTCCTGCAAGACTGGGGCAAATTTTTTTAGTATATTTATTTAGGTTGACATCGTGTTTCATGCTGAGATCCCTAAATAAACATACTCCAGATGAAGAACTTTGCCTTGAAAATTTTCCAGTTACATATGGGGCATTTTTAGATTTTTATATACGAATAAAATCAATGGTGTATGTTAAAATCCCCTTTAGAGTACATCAATTCAAATATGAATATATTTGTATATTTTCATCTTGAAAATTCTCCTAAATGTACTTTAGAATTCCAAGAGGGGATATTTTTTAGTTTATTAAGTTTATTTAAGTTTCGCATATAAGAGATCCTCAAATATATTCTTATTCAGGTTGACATCGAGCTTTACGCCGAAATCCCTGAATATATCTATAATTATCATTATTAAGTTGCATGTTCTTGCAGAAACAAAAAAGAATCTATTTCTACGCATGAAAAGATAACCTTGAATGTCAAGAAATTTATCTCCGATTTGCCAAATTGAGATCAAGTAAGAAGAACTCCCAATTTGAAAGCTTCAATCAATTAAGTTGGAGAAATATCAATCTCTAAATCCTAAAGTATGACACAAATAGGTTCTAAAGGTTAGACTCAATAAGCCCATAAATGGTCGAGCACGCTTCTTTTCACTTACTAAGCCACAAGAAAAGGCCACAGTGAAAGAGCCCTGTTCGTCAATCTGATGACAAAACCACCAACCCACTACAACTTAAGTTGAAGACTGAGTTTTAAAGGTCGAACTCAACAAGCCCAAATATGTCGAGTTGATGATGCTCTCTTCACTCAAGAAGAAAATGCCGCAGTGAAAGAGCCCCTCCTCATCAGTCCAATGATGATAGCTGTTTAATCTCAAAACAAAATCACCAAGTGATTACAAGCAGTGATCCAAGAGATCTCTCTACTTTATCAATAGATCAAGGCAAGCTGAGGAAACGCTCACTTCTGGGCTACCTCAAATCAATCTTTATATTACCTGCAAGGTGATATTTCAATCTATTCTCAAACAATGAAGCTCAAAGCACGATCAAAGCATATCTCCTCAGTCAAAGCGAAAGCACAAGGAAGTAATTCAATAGTTCAGACAAAGCTGATAGCTGAACTAAAGAAATTTCATAATTATTCAGTCTGTTAAAGCACACGTTGCTAGACTAATAACTCAACATTGACCTTATATAAACAGCGGGTCATATGTATCTTTCAACAAAAAAAAGTAAGTACATGTTTCATGGAGTGCTTACACTTCAAGTCAATAGAGACAAATCGTCCCTTTCATCAAGTCCCAAGCTCAAAGCTAGACGAAGAATTTTAAATCTCAAGCACAGATAAATCGATTCCCTAGTGAAGTCCTTCATCAAAACAAGCAGACCAATTCCTCCATCAAACCCAACCAAGCATGAAGCTAGGATTCGAGGAAACTCAAATCTATAAGAACATAAAAGAAAGAGGTCTTCAACAAAGCCAATAAAATAGATAGTAGATGGTGTAAGAACTCTTATCTATCTGACAAGTCAATTTTGATAAATCAGTCAAGCCCGTCATTTAGCATGTCCTGAATAAGGCAGCATACTAATGACAAATCCTATCAAAGCTCCGTAAGCTATTGCAAATGAAGCTAAAATGATCCAAGCTCATGGTCACCAAAAGTCATCAACAAATGTGACTGCACCATACGAATCACATTTGTTGGGGAATTTTAACCTCCATATATACGCCAATTCAAGACCACAAGTCAAAGTTGACGGACTTCGGAAGCGATAATGCATAAATCGAGGCTCAAAATGCACTGGATGCCCTGAAAATGGTCAAAATGACCTCCGATCAATGAATGAACTTCGCCGTCACATTCAGAATATTGAAATCAATTAGAATATAAATATTGTAAAATCTAATGATCAATCGATTAAGTGCTCAAGCTATGAATATATCGACACGCATATCAGAGTCAGAAAGCTGCGATGTAAGTCAAATGACATCCGTTCACAAAATTGATTTTGTCGTTAGCTTCAAAATATCAAAAACTATTAAATGAGACTATCCATGCTCAACTCGGATGAGTCTGTGCAAATGTCGAATGATTCAAAATGGCAGCACGTAAATCGAGCCTAAAATATATTAGACGTCACCAAAATCAATTCAAATGACCTCCGATCGACAAACGGACTTTGTCATCATGTTTAGAACATAGAAACTGGCCAAGATATAAATACTACACGACTTGATGAGCAATCATCAAGCCATCAATACGTCTACATGGTCGAGGTCAAGAACCACCAACGCAAGTCAAACGATCTCTGTTCACAAAATTGATCATGCCATTTGCTTCAAAACACCAAAATCTATCAAATAAGACTGTTCACACTCAATTTGGATGAGTCTGCATGAAAATCAAGCGGTCGAAAGTGGCGATGCATATTTTGAGTTGAAATCAACTTAATTTGGCACCGACTCGAACCAAATGGCCTCCGATCGTGAAACGGACTACGCCATTGCGTTCAGAACAACAAAATTACCCTATATTGATATATATATTGACTATGTGTATTTATCGATGCGAAATCCACATTTAAATTGTTTAATAAATTCAAATTTTATTAAAATTCCCAAATTACCTCAAGCAAAGAACTATATTTTCTTTTTCAAAAAAAGAAATAAAAGAAAAAGAAATGAAAAGGAACCACTCCCCATTTTGATTTCCATTTCTCGCATTCATTCCTTCCTTCCCACTTTCCTCCCTCATTGCTTGCATCCCACGTAACTCTCTCCTCACATTCTCTCCCTCTCTCCTCTCTCCTCTCTCTCCTACAGGGGAAAATATTACGTCCGGAGTCCGATATTTTACATCCCGAGTCCCAGTAGCTTTACGTGGACTCCAATCGATGATGACGCGCGGCAGCTTAATCTGCCAAAAAATGACATGGTGCTATTTTTTGGTTTAGCTCACCGACCAATCACCTGGAATGAGTATATGCGAGAAATTTAAAATATCTTCATTTGGGGCAAGGCGATTTTTTTTTTCTGACTAAGCCGAGAGCATTACGAAAGAGCTATGAAGAAGGAGAATGAATCTGGAAATGGAGGCGTTGAGGAAATAGATGATGATGTCGAAAAGAAAAATGGATCGGTAATCTTTTTAAGGAGTTGTATATGTAAAATGACAGTGATAGTTTGTAATTTATTTATTTAAGTTAGATTTCCTACACTGTTTGGAGTTCTCTCTAGGACTTTACATGTCTTGAACTGCTTTGCACGGGTACTCTCATGTCGACCCATTCATATTTATTTTCATGATTTTTTTTTTCTGTTTTATTGATGTAATCCTTGGGAGAAATTGGTGGTGTTTGATTTTTAGTGCTTATTTACATATGTACTCTCTAGTGTCTTTCAGTATAGGCAATTTTTTCCAGTTTTGTTTCACTTTCGGCCTTTGGTTGTTGATCATGGTAACTAAATCCCAATCAAGCAATGAGTGGTATGGATTTTAGAGATTTCGCTTTTCTGCATTCCTGTGCCTCTGTACCTCAGCCTCTTTTTTATACCTTTTTTTGTACCTCACGTACCTGTATCTCTGTGTCACACTCTATACTGTTGTACCCTCTAGGCGGCTATACCTTCTATACCTCTATGCATACTGCCTATACCTCAACCTGTCTCACTCTGTACCTCTATACCCTCTATACCTCTTTATCTCTGTACCCTCCGGTTGCAATTTGGTGGCTGTTCGAATGATTTTTTGGGTATTTTTTATGTCTGTACTCTCTGGACTAACTGTACCCTCCATGCTCTCTGTACTCTCTTTCATCTGTACTCTCTCTATATCGTGAGCTGTCGGACTCTATGTTTTATGAGATGAATGTGTGATGCAATGATGATGAAGTTGTTTTATCTAATGACCCAAATTTGGGGTATCTACGCGGTTGTGCATAATGAAAGCGAAGCTTATACATCTTGATTATGCACATCAAAGCGCTTGTGTTAGAAAAGACCATACAAGTTATTGGCCAAACTCTAAGAAATTGAAATCAAAAGATTTTCTATGTGCGAAAGCAGGTCGGAAAAAACCTGTCAATCCAAACCATATAACAAAATTCAAGAAAATGATAATGGTTGTCCGGCGATGATTTGATTCTGTGTGGATTTGGAGGAGAATTGGTCGGTTAAAATATATAGAAACCATAATCATTCATTGGCAAAGGCGGTGATCTGCATCTTCTCGAATCGCCAGATCGTTCGATGAGAAGGCATCGCTTTGAAGATGATGACGAGGCGGCATTAGTGCAACAGCGTTCAACTATCTAACGAGGAAGTTGGTGGGGTAGAGAATATTGGATTCACAAAAGAGATGCTTTCAATTTCATCCGAAAGAAGCGAAGGTCAGATTGCAAGTGGTGATAGCAGCAATTAATCTGATTTGTTCAAGGAAAGACAAGCGAGACGATGTTTGCATGGGATGTTGAGTTGATGCGTCGATTGCTTGGTGAGTTTTTTTGGAGCAATGGTATGTCTAGGGTTGAATTTGATTATTTTGGGGATGTGATAATTTTGATACTAGCTCGCTCAATAAATATAATATTATCGTGCCCCGCGTTGGAGTGAATCATCATTGGCAAAATGTCTTATTCGGGTAGCCTTTTTGTGGAAGAGACCATCGAGTCATTCACATGGTTATTCGGACATTTCTTGGTTGATGGGTGGCGGCATCCTATAACGATATTTTGATCAAGATCAGTATGAGAGCTATCGAGAATGTACGCGCATCGCGTCATAGGTTGTGCCAATGGCATATCTCTCAAAGAAAGCCCCTCAAGGTCCATTGCTTTAGTAGTAATAAGAGAGTTCAAGGGCTATTCTATGCATGCATGAGCAAATGTGAGAGGATGAGTTTGAGGATGCTTGGTGCCATGCTAGAGGAGGGCAATTTGCATGATCATGCTTGGCTATCGAACTTTATAAAATTAGGCGAAATGGTCGCATTCAACAAAGCTAAATTTTGTATGGGCATCTTGTCAACTCAGTAGTGAGCCACAAATAGCGTGTGTCATGGTATTTTGCCAACAAGTTCGACAGTTGTTTCTTGGGATTGGAGAAGGTGATGGAAACATGGCACGAAATGAACATGATGAAGACTTCAAGTGTATCCGCAATTGTTCTGTTGTTAGGAGTAGTCCAATTCTTAAGCAAGGCTGCTTTGTTTTATCTGAAGCTTTACTCTATGTTGAAGAAGAATTTGCATGGAGTTGGGGATTATCTTATTGTGTCGGATGATAGGCCCATGGAGTACTTGGTGAGGAACTTAGAGAAGAAGAATGCATCCAAAACGGATTGTCCACTTTGATGTGTCTACTATGGATATTTCTTAGTTGCCAAAATTTGAAATGATGGGCATACTTTTGTACGCATTAGAGTTCTTAGCGAATGATGTCTTTGCGCATTCAGGATAAGTACCATGCGGTGGTCTACGAAAAAGAGGGACATCTACATCGATGGTTCATACTGAAGGTTAGTACATGTGGAGAGCGAGATGGGCGGCATTATTTTCGGAACCATATAAGTCGATATGCATATCAAATTAGCTCCAGAACGTGGTAATAAGATTCTTACATTGCATCTCTTAGCGACTATCGATGAAGTGGACTCGTAATAAGTGGGAATTCTCCACCGTTTGACGGTCAGTTAAGAGGAAGAAGGCCACATCATCGTAGGATAAGGAGTTTGAAGGATCCAATCAAGAGGCGTCCAAAGGGTGTTTCCAACCAGGCTTATTGGGAGAAATCCAAAAATCCACAAGTACTTATCCTACTTGCCTCGATGTTTCTATTACTTATAGGTTTAAATATTTAATTCATTATATTTTCTTGTCTTAGAAACAAAAGTGAAGTCCGAGTCTTTGTAGAATGGGATCGTCACCGGTTACTCCGCTCTCTGTTATGCCCGGCTTTTCGGGTAAGCCTAGAATATTTCACATTGACGTCGTCAAACATTCATCCATTACTAAGATGTTGTACCATTACTACGATGTTGTACCACAGGAATTCAGTTCAACCTCATCAATCAACCAATATCAAGGGTACTAATGATGATGGATATTATTACAAGACGGCATTTTGATGCATGATATTATCCAAGAAGGCATTTTTTTAATTTCATTTTTCTCGTTTTAGTCATAATGCTTGTATTTTTTTTCTGTTCATTTCATAACTTTGGTAAACTCTTGAAACCTGTAACTGCACTAATAAAAGTTACTTAAAATTTTATTATTGAAAGATATTCATTTGCATTATTGTCATCTAAATTGGACCATCTAAAACTGTGTTTCTATTTTATGTTTTACTGTGTTATGAAAACTATGCATGTTGCGAAACAAATATAAGCTTTAATAGATATGTTTTTTATTTTTTATTTTTTTTAAAAAAATTAAATTTATAATAATAGATATTTGTTTATTCATTTTTTATTTATATACTAAACTATTTAATATTATATCTTAAAAATATATTTTTATACTAAGTTACAGCTAACATGTTTCTAAATTTTAATTAGAGAGTGTGCATTGGATTTGTTTTATCTGCTGACGAGAGGATTTTATAATTAAAATTCAGAAAATTAATTTTTTGATTCTAATAATACGAATTTAGAAACAATTAAATGATGATTAGTAAATGAGAAATTAAAAATAGGTAATTATTTTTATTTATTAATAATGATATTTTGGTTTTTGATTTAATTAAAATTTGCTTAAAACTGATTCCTAGCTCTTTTTTAAGTTAAAAATTCAAATTATTTAATATTATTGAATTAAATAAATCATATGTTAAAATAATTTGTTGATATATATATATATATATATATATATATATATATATATATATATATATATATATATATATATATATATATATATATATATATATATATATATATATATATACTTTATATATTTACAATGTATATTAAGTAAACAAAAATAATATAATATATATATATCTATATATTTTATAATATTTAAAAATTGTATTTTATTTATTCTACTTATCATTATTATTTTGTTTTATTTATGTCTTGATTTGGAAAAATATATTTTATAGTGATAATTATTTTAAAAATAATAAAAAATATAGTGTTTTAAAAAAATAAATCAATGAAATATATCTGAGTGCAAGGTACAAATGCAGGAAGTGCAGGAGTGCAGAGGAGTGCAGAGCAGATGCAGAGGAAGTCAGAGGCTGAGGAAGGCAGAGAGGTACAAGAGGGAGTGAGATAGAGGCAGAGGTACAAATACTCTAAAATTAATCAACCCATCTCATTTAGGTGATTTAGTTACCATGATCCGAACAACCAGCTAGAACAGACGAGAGTACAAATACTAAATCTCTAAAATTTGTCAGAAATACCTCATTGCTCAGGGATTTGGTTACCATGATCCGAACAACCTACGAAGTGAAACAAAACACACAGAGACAAATACCAAAATCTCCTAAAATTCATCGAGCAACCTTATTGCTTGGTTGGTTATGATCGAACAACCGACTAAAAGTGAAAAAAAATTGAAAAAATCATCTATTTGCCTCAAATGCAAATGAACATTCCTAAACGAGAATGTTGTGAGAACAACGAATTATCACTACATAAACCCGAAATAACAGTTGAATTATCCCTACCTAAGCAGAATGTATGAGAACAACTCAAGCATCCAAATTTTATTTAAGTATTTTTTGAGCAAAAAATCGCATAAACAAAGTCGACCTAAATCTATTCATCTTTTTTGTCCTGGTTCAAAGCCGTTAATTGCGCTTCTTGCCTCCATGTATTTACAAATGAACATCGCAGTACCTTTATTGCTGGTGACCTTCATTTTTGGCCATTTTCTTGGGTTCTTTGTCAAAATAATGGCGATATCTGAGCCGAATTTAATCTGCGGAAGATGGATAAGGTATTAGTTAGGTCCCGGAGAACCCAGAAGAGTGCATACCATTTCCCGTGAATGGCTTTATGTGTCAATTTTGGCAATGAGTGTAAAATGACCACGCTAAGCTTGATAGACAAGAAGTGTCGCGATTATGGATAAGCGGGAGTAAAGCGACATGGATGCTGTCTGCGGTGACATGTTGGATATACATCTTGCTTTCTTTAGCAAGCCTAATATCGCAATTGCGGGGATGCAAGATAACATCTATAAGTCGCAAACATACATGAATATCAAGAATGAATTGCGAGAACCACTAATTTTGGAGGAGTAACTCACCAATGTAAGCATGAAATGTAAAGGAATGGGACATACAATCGGAACACGGGGTACTTCTCGGTATGATGCGCGGCGTGATCGGCAGAATTGATCCATCGATAAATCGTCAATCGCCTCGAAATAATAATATTTCCAGCTCTTGTATCTCCCGCATTATCGAAGCTTGATTTTTTTGTAATTTAAGCGAGAAATTAATAAGTAGTTAGAATGATATGACATTTGAATCGTGTGAAAAGGAGGAAGATTCGAGTGACTTGCTCACGAAATCGAGCACCACCTCTATGAGTTGGAGCATCGGTGAGGCATGCTATCTCGGATGGGAAGTGCATTTCTTGTGCCTGTAATATAATTATTTATATAATTGGTAAAAGCTATATCCATTGTCATAAAGCTCGAGAATCGAGAACTTACGCTTACACCGGTGGTGCTCCTCCACAACTACGATAGCCTTTGATGGCTCATCGAGGAAATCATCGCCACGCCTACGAATTGAAGGGTGACAAACAAATGGTCATCTATTGTATCACATTATTCATGAAATTAATACACATCGGCCGCTCAGTGGGGTGGAGAAATCGGACGACCACTCTTAGCGTGCAGTGGTGGTGAGAGAACATAGCTTTCCTCTTCCTCATCGTGCCTTCACCCAAGGCCAATGAAGGGGTGACGGTATGCAGTGGGAGCCTCCCTTGACTCGATGGAGCTTCCTGAGACTCCCAGGTGCTTCCACTATAAAGGTCTCCGAGAAGATACCTGGTCTCCTCCTCACTGGGGATGGAAGCACTCTTCTGTGCAAGGGTACCCTCGATGTGATGGTGCATGCCATCCGACCTCTCATCATGTGCATGGTAGGATGCCACAACTTCCCTCAACTCCTCAAATAACTATCTATTGCGGATCCTTGATTGGGGGGTAGTAGCGAGAGGGCAAGCTAGACACCTTGGTTGGGTGGGAATATCCGGGAGAGATATATATGGGGAATCGTAGGAGCGGAATGGTGGACATGGATGGGGCGATGTCGAAGCTCTGTAGGAAGTTTCATGGGGAGGAGAGGATGATTCAATGAGCCAGTCTCCTCTTACGATAAGTCCTCGAGTGTAAGACTGTGTTAAGCCAAAGATAGATATGATGACAAACAACATAGGTAAATGCATTACACATGAAATGAATGAACATAACTAATGTCACTGCACTCTCCTCCCAAATCGTCGAAGGCAACATCTGAAACTTTATTTTAGGCCAACGCATAAATCGTGACGGAAATGGACTAATGCTAATAATGTGCTCGGCCAGATCTACAAGAAACATTTATACTGTTAACTTGCTCACATCAAGTAAAACATAACCGAACATACCATAAGAAGAGGGACAAAGCCACTCATGTAGCCAGCGTCTGTGTGTGTATCTTTCTTGTAATGTCATTGAATTATGACTAAGAAGGCCCAAATACTGACCATTGTACTCGACAAATTTTTCAATATTATCAGTAGCAATTAAACTAGAACTACTCTATAGTTGTGGTATGCAAAGAACAAATTTGAAATAAGAAAATGTATGTACAATGGCTGTGTGCAAGAACGAGCTATCCGATTGCTCGAGCTTATTCTTATAATCGATACTATGATAATAGGGATTTCTGCCATAAAACTTTCTTTCCTTTGTTTGGCATCCCAGACATCACTTCTTCATCCGGTGAAAGAAATGCACGCCCACCAAGAAAAGGCTTGTTTATGTCCCAGAAGATAGGATAGAGGTTATGACAACCAGAGTCTGCCTGAAATTGGTTCAGGTGAAAGCCGCTTCAATATTTCAGTCACTTCACTAGTGAAGCGTAATATTATCAAATAATGCGATGGCACTGCACGCATCTGCGTTATCCTTTTGCGGACATCTTGAACTTCAAAATAAAGTCAAGGTAATCGAATATTAACATAATGGATTGCAAGTACCTTAATATCGAGGGAGAGTGAGGAGGTACAGTAGAGGTACATAAGTGCAGATTCATTTTCTCCACAACACTTCCAAATCGCAAAATCTCAAGAAAGTATAGAGGCGAGTACAGAGGGGTTCAGAGAGTACATTTGCAAACAAGCATCAAAATTAGCTTCCAAACAATCTCTAATCTACTTCCACAGGTAAGTAGTAAACATTGTCTCAAAAACTAGACCGAACAATCAAGAAAAATAGCCCAAAACATCTCTAATATCAGGGTACAGAGGTACAGAGGTACAGATTCATTTTCTCCAAAGAACACACCCAAACCGGCAAAACACAACTTCCCAGTTATTCATAACGGATTCTAGCCATAGTATGCTCTCCAAACGGGAAAAATGGTGAAAAAATACAAAATCTCAAGAAAGTATAGAGTGCAATGATGCAGAGTCTGAGAGACAGAGAGATTCATTTTCTCCATAGAACATAAACTGCAACTTCCCTTATTCATAGCAGTTCTAGCCATAGTATGCCTCCAAATGGGAAAAAAAATGAAAAATGCAAAATCTCAAGAAAGTATAGAGTGCAGTGCAGAAGTCTGAGATACAGAATGCAGTCTGAGCAATTCATTTTCTCCCACACACCCAAGCCAAACACAACTTCCCAGGTTATTCATAATGGATTCTAGCCATAGTATGCCCTCAAAGGAAAAATGGTGAAAAAATGCAAAATCTCAAGAAATAGAATGCAGTGAGGGGTTGGAGAGTTCATTTGCAAACAAGCATCAAAATTAGCTTCCAAATAATCTCTAATCTACTTCCACAGAAAAGCAGTAAGCATTATCTCAAAAACCAGACCGAACAATCAAGAAAAATAGCCCAAAATTATCTCTAATATCGAGAGGAATGCGAGGGAGCATTCATTTTCTCCACGAAACACCTAAAATGGTAAAAAACAACTTCCCGGTTATTCATAATGGATTAGCCATAGTATGCCCTCCAAACGGAAAAATAGGCGAAAAAAATGCAAAATCTCAAGAAAGTATAGAGGTACGGAGGTACAGAGGGGTTTGGAGAGTACATTTGCAAACAAGCATCAAAATTAGCTTCCAAACAATCTCTAATCTACTTTCACAGAAAAGCAGTAAACATTGTCTCAAAAACCAGACCGAACAATCAAGAAAAATAGCCCAAAATCGTCTCTAATATTAGGAGGATGCAGGTATAGAGGTGCAATTCATTTTTCCACAAACACACACAACCGACAAAACACAACTTCCCGTTATTCATAGGATTCTAGCCATAGTATGCCTCCAAAGCGGGAAAAATGGTGAAAAAAATACAAAATCTCAAGAAAGTATAGAGTGCTTGTTGGGTTTGGAGAATACAGGTACAACAATCAAAATAATAAAAAATCGTCTCAATATGAATACAGGAGGTGAAGTGCAGTGCAGGGAAGTGCAGGTAGCCATATAAAATCAAAGGGACGATAAATAAACTAGAAACACATCTTGATGGATTGTAATGGACAAAGACGAGAAAACCCTAAAATCTTTCAAGTTCAGCAATGCATGTTGAAATACCTCGTGTAACCAACTAGAATATCTCAATTTGAAGAAACCCAAGCCGTGATCGAATGGCGGAGGTGGCCGGTGAGCTCGAGAAAATTCTCTTCCGAAAGCCAGTATTACGAAAGAATACGAACGGCCTTGATATTTTGTTCCCAGAGGTTTAGGCAAACTAAATCGTCGGTCGGGTTGGTAGAATAAATAGCATCATCCATCTTACGGCGTCATTTTTTGGTGCGGTTAATCGTGCCAGCGCGTCATGGGGAGTCCGCGTAAAGCTACGTGCGGACTCCGGACGTAATATTTTCCCCTCCTGCAGCCCTCTCCCGTCAGAAAGGAAACAAAAAAATAGGTGAATCCCTCTCCCTCTCGATTCGTCCGTAGCCGCATCGTCGGTAATTCGACGACCGCGGTCGCGCTTTGATCCGCACCTCTTCTCGTTCTCTGAACCACGACCGCGCCGAGCTCATGGCTGCGGGTCCGTAAAATCCATGGCCCAGCGACATCCATTCGATCCCACTCGACTGGCTCTTGGCCATCCAGAACTACTTCTACGCCGCACCACCACCTCAGGTGACTTGCGCTCAGACTGTTCAAACCGTGTAGCGGCTCTACTGCTTGACACGCCATCTGTTGTGACCGTCTCCCATGGCGACCCGTTGGTCGATCCGTCGACCCGTGGTGCGTGCATGATCCCTCCGCCGGCCCACATCCATCGTTCTCTGTAGGCTGCCCTCGACCGCCTGGTTTCACTACAAAATCGCTCCTTTCGCCATTCCGAGCAAACCCATGAGCCGAGAAGCCATTGGCGACTTCTGACCGTTCGACCTACTGCGCGCTTTGAAATCAAACCGCCAATTCAGCGGCCCATGAAATCACCGCGAGCGGCCGATTACCCAGCATTGTTCGCCGTTCGTAATCCTGCCTTGTCACCCGTAACCTTTACTCATCCTGTTTTCGCTGCGCCACAAATCGAAGAACATCGTCACTAGGCGAATTCTTCCTTCGATTTTTGACATCGCACCCCTCGCTTTAGCCATCCCGTTTCTGCTGCACCGTAAATTGGGGAAGAACATCATCGGCAGGCGAATTCTTCCTTCAATTTTTGGCATCGCACCCCTCACTTTAGCCGTCCCATTTTTGTTGCGTCCCAAATCGGGGAAGTACATCATCAGCAGGCGAATTCTTCCTTCGATTTTCAGCGTCACACCCCTCACTTTAGCCATCCCGTTTCCGCTGCACCGTTAATCAGGGAAAAACATCGTCAGCAAGAGAATTCTTCCTTCAATTTTTGGCGTCGCACCCCTCACTTTAGCAGTCACATTTTTGTTGCACTGTAAATCGGGGAAGAACATCATCAGCATGCGAATTCTTCCTTCGATTTTTGGCATCGCACCCCCGCTTTAGCAACCCCGTTTTCGCTACGTCACAAATTGGGGAAGAACATCGTCAACAAGCAAATTTTTCTTTTAATTTTCTGCATCGCACTCCTTACTTTATATCCCCAATCGCATAACTAACCCCATTCCTTTGCCTAGCCATACAGTGCGCTAAAAAATGTGCCAGAATATGTTGGATCACGTGAATGTTAATATATATATCGTATTTCTTTGCAAGTTTGAAGACCTCGTTGTGCTCAGCAGGATGTGACAAAATGAAAAAAAAGTATGTGATGTCGCAAGACACCGCTCGTTACACTCAGCAAGGCATACCAAGTGAGCCACCACTTATTAGATGTCGTTCCCCCTAAATGAAATGCTATCAAAATTTTGTCTAATTTGCACAGAAAGAAAAAAAGGAATATATATTGCAGTATGTTCTCTTCGTTTAAATATCTCGTCGCGTGCTCATCGTGCGATGAGATGAATTAGTTGTCGGACACCACGCTACACTCAACAGCGTAGTAAGCCAAAACACCTTTGATGTAGCCTCTACACGCGGATGATGCCGAAGTAAATTAAGGCCAAATCTTTTGACTTAAAAAATGAGAGAGTGAAATGAGTTGACTTAAGAGCTAAATAGGAAACTGCAAATTTTAAACTAAAAAACGAGAAACAAGAAAAAGGGGGAAGCCTTTAAAGCAAATTTTAAAAAGAATAGAATATTCATTTAAAATCTAATTGAAATTTGGGGGAGTCTAATATTAAACTCACAAACTTTGGGAGAGGCTAATATTAAACTCACAAGCTCTAATTGTAATCCTTTATGGCTTAAATTGAAGCGATAAAGTGAGTTCCCTTTTCTTGTATATTTCTCAAAATTGAGCAAGCTTTAATTGGAATTGAGGGGGGACTAATGTCAAACTCATAATAAACTTGCAATAAACTCCAAATCTAAGGACAAATCCAAATTGAGTTTAATAACTCTTATAAGGTGGAGGTGATTACTATGCTAATAAGCAAAGAGTAAAGTTAAAACACCAAATTGGCATAACTTATCAAAATTGAGCATAATCAAGTCGGAAAAATTACAAAACTTAATAAATAAGCTAAGTGCCGGAGTGTTTTAAACTATAATCTAAATCAAAATGTCTTCTTCGCCATCGAATCTATAACTTTTGTACAAACAAAAAAAAAGATATTAAATCAAAATTTACGAAATTATAGGGCTTCCTTTCATCAAAAATCAAGGAATTTCATCATAATAATGATTTTCAAAATCAATTATTTCATTAATTAGATAAAAGCAAATCTATAAATACCTGCATGTGCTCGGACATAGAGATTTCAAGTGTAAATTTTAATGAAAAAAGAGAAATTGGAATATATTAAATATTAATCTGAAAAATCTAATAAGATATTAATTCAATTTACAACGATTTCTTCGCCATCGGATCTACAATTCTTTGTACAAGCGAAGTGATACTAAATATACAAAACATCATAGCTTCAATCAAAAATTAAGGAACTTCATTCTAAACTATGATTTTCAAAATCAATGAAATCACTAATTATATAAAATTATCTAAACTATAGGCACCTGCATGTGCTGGACAAGAGATTTCAAAGGCAATTAAATTAGAATAAAAAATAAAAAATACAAAATCAATCTCATAATTCAAACATGAAATTACCCAAAATTACTATACACCTATACTCTACGCTATACTAAATGCTTAAATTCAAGTGTCCGAGGATACTACTGTGTAGTTTCAAGTCTTAAGACTGTCCAAGTTAACAAAACCTAAAACCTATAATTAGAGTTTTAAATCGAAATATCCGAAACCGATTCTCAGAAGAAATAATCTTCTATTAGCTAAACAGAGACAATATCTAAAGCTCTTAAACACATTCAAATTAATCAAATTTTTTTATCAAATTAAGTAAAAATATAAAATTAATCTCATAACTCAGAAATAAAAACTATCGAAAGTCTTAAATACATCCGCATGTGCCTCGATACTATGCTGAATGCTTAAATTCAAATGTTTGAGGATGATGTGTGGGTTGCTTCCCGGTTTAGTCTTAGGAGTGAGTCCGAGTTATCAAAACCTAAAAACCTATAATAAGAGTTTTAAATCAGTGAAATATCTGAAAAACTAATTTTGTCAGGTGACAATAGATCTAATCCTCTTTTAGCAGCTAAACAGAGTCGACAGGGTCTAAAGCTCTTAAACATATTCAAATTAATCGATCTTTCTAATCAAATTAACACAAATTAAATAGTAAGCTGTCACTGCTTAAATAAAATTTTATCAGTAAAAGTTTAAATCAAAGCTCAATCTATTCACCTTCAATAACTGTTTGTTAGGGGTGACAAATTAAAAAAACTCTAGCTCACAAAGGAGCCAATATTAAATCAAGTATTCTACTATGTTCACTCTCAATCAATCTCTTGCCAGTAAGGACGTGACCCGTGTCCTCTGACTGCGTGGTTTGGGCAATAGGCTCCACAGATAAACAATCATGACGAGAGTCCTCTGATCAGTTGGTTTGGCCAGTCCGACTCCATTATATTACGATCACGACCGTAGCCCGTATGCTCTCCAATGGATTTGCCCTTTGAGTTGTGAATCATAGGGTATACTTGATAGGGCAAACAACCCTCTGTCAACTAAGGTAGACTTAAACTTGTCTCCTTATATAAACACCACCCCAGGTCTACAAAGATTTCTTAGATGATGTAACCCATGTGTTGCTGATGAGGATCCTTATGTCATGTTAGTCGATACCACTAAGTAGACTGGGACCGCGGATTGTCGGATGACTAACCATGGGATCTAGATCGAGCACGCCATCATTCCCCAACCATCCGATTTTTATAATGATGAATTTCATATCTTAAATTCTAAAACTCTATATGTTGCTACTATATACTACTCAATAAGTGATCTAATGACTAGCTTTAATCGAAAGTTCTCTCTCACTTATTGAGAGGAAATTAACTATAGGGGCTTGAGCCTATAGGAAACCTGGAACCAAATCTAAAGTCCTCAACAAATGAGGATGAAATCTTTGTATAGTATCTTATCTACTATTCCATTCTGAAAATTACACTGACACATTTTAAAACACTATTTTCATGGAAGAGGTCGGTGGCAAATTTTCGAGCCCGCCTTTACCCAATCGGGATAAGTTTTTCTTTCCATCTTTAGTTGTAATTTAAGCTATAGTAGCAATGGAGCATGATATAATTAATATTTGTAATCAATTATCAATGAATTTAAATTTAAATCAATTATATTTTATGACTAATATGTTTGTTACATATCGATGGATCTTGAACTTTGTTGTTTATTATGACTTAGTCATAGAGCGATTCTATTTAACGTGTCAATCGGGATGTTGGAGATCTTGAACACACCGTTCATTTAGTCGGAGCTAGCATCCATCGAAATTGTCAATCGGGATGTTAGAGCTACTATTTGATAGTGTAGACTTCCCGACCATCACCATTGTAAATAATCCTCCACGATCATCATATTGTACACACTGTGCATTAGAGGATGACAATTTGAATGGACACTACTGCTACTGAGGTTCCTCAAAAGAGAGCCTTTGTACTTAAAAGATTGATTCATTCTAAGGTATCATGAAGAGAACCTTCGTAAAATTTCATCATACTTGAATGACAACCCTATCGGTTGAACCTTTTAGAAGTTATGATATTGAAGCCTCCTCTTTTGGAGGAAAATTGAGTAGAAGGCAAGGAGAAGAAACACTAAACTGGGTTCAAGTGTTGCGTCTGAATCATAAGTCATACAACTAACCCAGCGAGTATTTCTACCTACAATAAATTTGAAATTTTGAGATGGGTGAAAAGGAATAGCTCTAATGGTGATGTTAGATGGTGTTTTTTGGGCTCAAGATGGGTTCTACCTTTCAATAAACAACATGAAACTCTATCTACTCGAATACATAAAGTTCTTAAGGAAAAATAAGTTATGAAAAAGCAAGTATCAAATGTCAATTATCAAAGAAGTCAAAATGCTCCACTACAAAAGCTATAATCGGTGGTAGTAAGCTCTAAGTAATTTACACGGTGAGCATCACGTGACACGAACGCGTGTTGAATCCGTTAAAGGTCCAGAAAGAAAAATAAATAAAGAGGCCAAAGCCTCGAGAAGAAGTTGCGATCTGAAGCTTCTTCATATGGAAGCAAGTTAACCTAGAGGCGGTGAGAAAGAGAAATGCTGCTATGCTATTGTTCAAGTAGAAAATTGTACAGCCAGTTGTAGAACTAGAAATGAGTATTTTAATATATAACAGGTTTGACAACCTAAATATGTGTAAAAAGGGATAACTCTACTAGTCAAATCAAACAGTCCTTCTAGACCCGACAACATTAATATCTCAGATTCTCTTGTGAGAAAATTTGAAACTGTATATGGAGTGCATTGGGTCCTCAAAGTTGCTAAGGAGAAAAGGGCGATAAAAAAATATATGAAGGTCCTATCATCAAGGTGAGTTGTTCCTTCAAGGAGACCTCCTCCTACAATAAGATGTCTACTAATTCAAGTCTGGCACAGTGAGCATCCATGCGTGACACTTGGACCACATGTCCTAGAATCCATCGTCAAAAAGTCCCGGCAAATAATTGAGAAAATTTGGAGGCCAAAATCTTGAAGTGAAATTCCCTTACAAATAGACAACATCATGACATCTGGACTATACTCCCATAAAATCCACTCTTTATGCCAAAGTATTTGGAGCTAGAGTAGTCTTGGCACTTGAAGTTGAACTACCTTCACTCTGAGTAGTCATACAACACAATCTCACTCAAGATGAGGATGTATGTCTATGGATATGAGAATTTAGTGGACTTGACGAGGTCAGGCACCAAGCTCAATAAAATCTAGAAGTCTACCGAGCAAAGATGTCCAAAAGCTTCATCATTATATGTTATCTCACAAGATTACCCTCATCTTGAGGATCGATCCGTGAGTACAAGAGATGTTGACGGTCGCTTGGCAAGATGGGTAGTATTATTTCTACAATTTGATATCACATACCCAGAGAAAGTGAAGGGACAAGTCTTAGCAGATTGTCTGGCTACACATCCTATCCCTGTGGACTATTCTCTTAATGATGATTTGCCCGACGAGTAAATTATGCTCATTCATGAAAGAGAAAAATCACAAATTTAGAAAATGTAGTTCGATGGAGGCTCATCGATCAAACAAGTCCAATCTCTAAATTTTTCAAGAGCAAGAGCAGGAATCGACATCATCTTCATAACACCAGAAGGAGGGATAATGAGATGATCATATGGATTGACTGAGCCAAGAACTAATAATGAAGATAAATATGAAGCATTAGTAGCAGGTCTGGAAGAAGCTATTTTCATAGGCATTCAGAACTTGTATATTTTTGGTGATTCTCAGTTAATTATAAATCAAGTACTTGGCATCTATAGGATCAACAAGCTTGAGTTAGCTTTCTATCACAAGCGAGTTCTCAAGCTTATGAAGCAGATACCAAATATCATATTAACTCGAATTTCTCGATTCGAGAATAGCAAAACGCTAAAATTAGCTAAGGAAATGATAAGTATGAATGGTGATTATATCATGATCGATATATTTACTCGATGAGTTCTAGAGCCGATAAAGTTTCAATCCCTGTAGGTAGAGGGGTTACCAAATTTGACTCAACAGGATGCGACTCAGGTTCCACCTCATACTCCCCAAAATCAACAAGAAGTTGTCCCAAGAAGAGCTAAGAATGGCATTGCCTCAGAAAAGTAATGTGAAACCTTTGTTATAGAAGAGTCAGTGATTAGAGGTAACCCTTCATTGACTACTTTAAAGAAGGTAAATTACCAAACAATAAATCACTAGCAGCTTAAATTAAAAAGAGAATGCTACGCTATGCTTTCCTCAACAACACTTTATATCATAAATCCTTTGAACAAATGTGGATACGATGCCTAAATGTAGATGAAGCTAGCAAAGTGATGGTTGAAATTCATAAAGGACTTTGTGGTGCACATCATTCAGGTCCCAAGATGGCAGTAAAGATCAAAAGGATGGGCTATTATTGGCCATCTATTGTGAGAGACTGTATTTATCATGTTAAGAAGTGTCATGAGTGTCAAGTACATGGAAATCTCATCCATCAACCTACAAATCCATTACACCCAACAATAACATCCTGACCATTCGAATATTAGGGTATAGATGTAATTGGACCAATCGATCCACCATCGTCAGCTGGACATCTCTTCATCCTAGTAGCGACTGACTATTTCTCTAAGTGGGCTGAAGCTACCCCATGTAAAGAAATTACTGCCTACTGAGTGATCAACTTCTTCATGCATAATGCAGTCTATAGATTTGGAGTGTTACGCCAAATAATTTTTGATAATGGCACGACTTTCAAAAGTGTAAAGATTTATAGATTCGTCGATCGACACAAAATTGATTGGCGATACTCTTCAATATATAATCCAAGAGCGAATGATTTGACAAAGGCCTTCAAAAGAACATTAGTCAAGCTGCTCAAGAATATTCTTACTAAAAATAAGAGAGAATGACATACCAAGCTAGTAGTAGCTCTATGGGCATATCGAACTACCTATAAGATGCCGACTAATGCCACTCCCTATTTATTGGTATTTAGAACTGAAGCAGTTCTTCCGCTTGAAGTTGAGTTGCCTTCACTTCGAGTAGTCATCTAGTACAATCTAACTGAAGATTAAAATGCTCATCTAAGAATGGAGGAACTCGACACACTTGATGAAGTTAGATTACAAGCTCATCAAAATCTAGAAGTCTATCAAGCAAAGATGTCTAGGGCTTTTGACCATACGGTGCTGCCTTGAACATTCCAAAAAGGAGAATTAGTCTTTGAAGACCAATTATTAATCAAAATTTGGTGGCAAATTTGAGCCTAATTGGGAAGGCCTTTTTGTCATTGAAAAAGTGTATCAAGGAGGGGCATACTAACTCATCAACTTAAAGGGTGAAAGACCAATGCCGCCAATCAATGATCGTTACTTGAAAAAGTATTATACATGACAAATGCATTCTCAAGATATAATAAAAATCCTCCTGCAAGATCGGGGCACATTTTTTTAGTATATTTATTTAGGTTGGATGAGATCCCTAAATAAACATACTCCATATGAAGAACTTTGCCGTGAAAATTTTCCTATTACATAGGGGTATTTTTAGATTTTTATATACGAATAAAATCAATGGTGTATGTTAAAATCTCCTTTAGAGTACATCAATTCAAATATGGATGCATTTATATATTTTCATCTTGACAATTCTCCTAAATGTACTTTAAAATTCCCCCTGCAAGACAGGCGATATTTTTTTTAGTTTATATTAAGTTTATTTGAGTTGACATCGCGCCATAAGATGAGATCCACAAATATATTCTTATTCAGGTTGACATCGAGCTTTATGCTGAAATCCCTGAATATATCTATAATTATCATTATTAAGTTGCATATTCTTGCGTAAAAAAGAACCTATTTTACGCATGAAAAGATAACCTTGAATGTCAAGAAATTTATCTCCCAGATTTGCCAAATTCTAGAGATCAAGTAAGAAGAACTCCCAATTTTGAAAGCTTCAATCAATTAAGTTGGAGAAATATCAATCTCTACATCCTAAATTCTAGGACACAAATAGGTTCTAAAGGTTAGACTCAACAAGCCCATAAATGGCTGAGTTGTTGATGCTCTCCTCACACAAGAAAAGGCCAGTGAAAGAGCCCCCCATTCTAATCTAATGACAAAATCACCAACCCACTGCTTAAGTCGAAGACTCAGTGGTTCTAAAGATCGAACTCAACAAGCTCAAATATGGGATTCGGCTCTCCTCACTCAACAAGAAAAGGGCGGTGAAAGAGCCCCTTTCATCCAATGATGATAGCTGTTTAATCTCAAACCAGATTCAACTTAGTGATTACAAGCAACCAGGATCCAAGAGATCTCTCTACTTTATCAATAGATCAAGGCAAGCTGAGGAAATGCTCAATTCTGGGCTACCTCAAATCAATCTTTATATTACCTGCAAGGTGATATTTCAATCTATTCTCAAACAATCTAATCAAGTTCAAAGCACAGATCAAAGCATATCTTCTCATCAAGTCTGTCAAAGCAGAAAGCACAAGATTGACAAATTAATTCCATAGTTCAAACAAAGTCGATCTAAAGGAATTTCATATTCGTCTGTTAAAAGCGTTATTGCTAATAACTCAACATTGACCCTATATAAGCCAGAAAGCTGGGTCATCTGTATGTGTCTTTCAACGAATCCATCAAAGCAGTAAGCACAAGGTTCATGGAGTGCTTACACTTCCTAACAAGTCAATATACAAAATCAATTGTCCTTCATTAAGCAGCTCAAGCTAGGACATAAGGAATTTTAAATTCGTTCAAGCACAGATAAACCGATTCCCCAGTGGAGTCCTTCATCAAAACAAGTAGATCGATTCCTCCATCAAACCCAACCAAGCATGAAGCTAGGATTCGAGGAAACTCAAATCTATAAGAATATAAAAGAAAGGGGGTTCAGCAAAGCCAATAAAATAGATAGTAGATGGTGTAAGAACTATTATCTATCCGACAAGTCGATTCTGATAAATCAGTCAAGCCCGTCATTTAGCATGTCCTAAATAAGGCAACATACTAATGACAAATCCTATCAAAGCTCCGTAAGCTATTGCAAGCAAAGCTAAAATGATCCAAGCTCTACGGTCAGCCCAAAAAGTCAACTAGTTTTCAACAAATGTGACTCGCACCATACGCGAATCATATTTGTTGGGGGAATTTGTTAGCCTCCACATATGTGTCATAGGTCAAGTCAAGTCCACAAGTCAAATTTATTGACTTGAAGCGATAATATGCATCGGGCTCAAAATGCAGATGCCACGAAAATTATCAAAATGACCTCCGATCAATGAACGAACTTCGCCGTCGCATTCAGAATGTCAAAATCAATCAGAATATAAATATTGCAAAATCTAATGATCAATCGATTAAGCGCTCGAGCTATGAATATATCGACATGCATATCAGAGTCAAAAAGCTGCAACATAAGTCAAACAACCTCCGTTCACAAAATTGATTTTGTCGTTAGCTTTAAAATATCAAAAACTATTAAATTAGACTATCCACGCTCAATTCGGATGAGTCTGTGCAAATGTCGAATGATTCGAAGTGGCAGCACATAAATCGAGGTTAAAATACACTAGACATCACCAAATTAATCAAATGACCCATTCGATAAGCGGGCTTTGCCATCGTGTTTAGAAATAATTGTCGGGATATAAATGCATGACTTGATGACGATGGCGCTCGAGTCATCAATATGTCTACACGCATATTGAGGTTAAGAGGCACCAACGTAAGTCAAACGACCTCTGTTCACAAAATTGATCACGCCATTTGCTTCAAAACGCCAAAATATATCAAATAAGACTGTTCACACTCAATTCGGATGAGTCGCACGAAAAATCAAAGTGGCGATGTATTTTAAGTATCAACTTAATTTGGTGTCAACTGAACAAATGGCCTCCGATCGTGAAACGGACTACGCCATTGCGTTCAGAACAACAAAATTACCCTAAATCGATATATATTGACTATGTGTATTTATCAATGCGAAATCCACATTTAAACTATTTAATAAATTCAAATTTTATTAAAAAAATTTCCAAATTACTCCTCACGCAGCAACCGTTCCCCATTATTTTCAATTTTTTGAAAAAAGAAATAAAAAAAAATGAACCACTCCCCAGGAAAATATTACGTCGAGTCGCGCGTAGCTTTCGTCGGAGTCCCGCACTCTTGACTACCATCGCGGCATAGCGCGCAAAAAAATGGACGGTGAAGAGCGACTATTTTTTAGTGGTTAGTGTTCGATTTACCTCGTCCCCTCTGGAATAAAATATCTGCGTTGTTGGTATTCTTCGTAATACTTCGTACTGACTGAGAGAATTTCTGAACTTCATTGACCACCCCTCAGTCGTTCGATCAGCGGCTTAGGGCTTAGAAAATTTCAAATTGAGGTATTACGGTTGGTTACAGGGTATTTCCATGCATTCTTGAAGATTTTAGGGTTTTCTGTCTTTGTCCAATTCTGATCCATCGGTATGTATTTCTAGGTTTATTTATGGCATCCTTTTGATTTTATATGGCTACCTATCCTGTACTTTTGCATACCTCCTAATATTAGAGCGATTTTGGGCTATTTTTTATTGATTGTTAGTACTCTCAGAACTAGCAATTTTCTATACTTTGAGATTTTACATTTTTTTTCAGTCCATTTTTTCCCGTTTGGAGGGCATACTATGGCTAGAATCCGTTATGAATAAATGGGAAGTTGTGTTTTGCCGGTTTGGGTGTGTTCTGTGAAGAAAATGAATATGTACCCTGTACCCTCTGTACCTCTGTACCTCTGTACCTCTGTACCTCTGTACCCTCCTCATATTAGAGATGATTTTGGGCTATTTTTCTTGATTATTCGGTCTAGTTTTTGAGACAATGTTTACTGCTTTTCTGTGGAAGTAGATTAGAGGTTATTTGGAAGCTAATTTTGATGCTTGTTTGTACTCTCAGAACTAAGCTACCCTCTATACTTTCTTGAGATTTTGTATTTTTTTGGTCCATTTTTCCCTTTTGGAGAGCATACTATGGTTAGAATCGTTATGAATAACGGAAGTTGTTTTGCCAATTTGGGGTGTTTACGTGGAGAAAATGAATCACTGCCTCTGTACCCCACACTGTACCTCTGTATTAGAGATGATTTTGGGCTATTTTCTTGATTGTTATTTCGATTTTTGAGACAATGTTCTTGCTTTTACGTGGAAGTAGATTAGAGGTTGTTTGGAAGCTAATTTTGATGCTTGTTTGCAAATGTACTCTCAGAACTACCCTCATACTTTCTTGAGATTTTGCATTTTTTTGGTCCATTTTTCGTTTGGAGGGAATACTATAGCTAGAATCCGTTATGAATAGCTTGGGAAGTTGTGTTTTGCCGGTTTGGGTGTGTGAAGAAAATGAATATGTACCTCTATACCCCCTGTACCTCTGTACCCTCACGATATTAGAGATGATTTTGGGCTATTTTTTCTTTGTTTGGTGCGGTTTTTTGAGACAATGTTTTATTGCTTTTACGTGAAGTAGATTAGAGGTTATTTGGAAGCTAATTTTGATGCTTATTTGCAAATGTACTCAGAACCTATGTACCCTCCTATACTTTCTTGAGATTTTGCCGGTTTGGATGTGTTACGTGGAGAAAATGTACCTTTTGTACCTGTACCCCTGCCTCACCCTCTCTGTACCCTCCCCAATATTAAGGTGCTTGCAATCCCATTATCTTTGTTAATATTCGATTACCTTGACTTTATTTTGAAGGCATGCAAAGGATAACGTCAAGATGCAAGCCGTGCCTTTATTTGATAATACCTACGACGCTTCCCTTAGTGAAGTGACTAAAATATTGACGGCTTCACAACCAATTCACGGGATTGCAGCTGCGTGAACTTCGGTTGCCATAACCTACATCTATCTTGGGACATCGGACGGCCCTTTTCTTGGGTGGGTAGTGCATTTCTTTCACCGGGATGAAATTTGTGATCTTTGGGGATGCGATGCCAACAAAGGAAAGAAAGTTTTATGGCAGAAATCCCTATTATCATAGTATAGTTCATAAGAATAAGCTCGAAGCAATGGATAGCTTCGTTCGCCACAGGTTTGTCTGATTGTACATCGTTTTCTTATTTCAAATTTATTCTTTGGCATACCACAATAGTAGCCAGTTTAATTTTCTTAATATTGAAAAATTTTCAGTACAACGGGCCATTTATTTAGTCATATTCAATGACATTACAAGAAAGATACACACAAGCGGCTACATGAGTGGCTTTGTCCCTCTTCTTATGGTATGTTCGACCCATCGGTTATGTTTTACTTGATGTGAGCAAGTTAACGATAAATGTTTCTTGTAGATCGGCGAGCACATTATTAGATTAGTCATTTTCTGCCGCATGTATACGTTGGCCTAAAATAAAGTTTGGATGTTGCCTTGACGATTTGGGAGGAGACCGTGCAGACATTGTTATGTTATTCATTTCGATGTAGTAATGCATTTACCTATGTTTATTTGTCATCATATCTATCTTTAGCTTAACAGTCCGCCTTACACTCGAGGACTTATCAAGAGGAGCGGCTCATTGAATCATCCTCTCCTCCCCATGAAACTTCCCTAGCGAGTCGACATCCATCCGGTCCACCATTGTTGCTCCTACGATTCCCATATATCTCTCCCCAGATATTCCCCCAAGGTGTGTCAGCTTGCCTCTGCTACTACCCCCCCGTCAAGGATCTATGATAGATAGGTTATTTGCGGTTTGAGGGAGTTGAGGAAGTTGTGGCATCCTACCATGCGATGATAGAGGCGGATGGCATTCATGCAGTTACTATTGAGGGTACCGCTGAGAAGAGTGCTTCCATCCCAGTGGGGTGGAAGGCTACTGAGGAGACCACTATCTTCTCGGAGACCTTTATAGTGGAAGCCCTCCGTGGAGTCTTGTGCCGGAAGCTGTCAGGTGGAGAGGCTCTCCCAGCATACAAATCACCCCTTCATTGGCATCCTTATGCGTCGGGTGAAGGCATGATGAGGAAGAGGAAAGCTATGTTTCTCAGTTCCCACCACTACAGAAGAGTGGTCGTCGATTTGCCCTCCACCCCTGGCGGTAGCGTGTATTACATTAATTTCATGAATAATGTGATACAATAGATGACCATTTGTTCGGTGTCATTCCATGGCGTGTGGCCGATTTCCTCGATGAGCCATCAAATATGTGGAGGAGCACCGGTCAGGTGGCAGTTCGATTCTCGAGCTTTAGATGACAATGGATATAGCTTTTACCAATTATTAACTAAATAATTATATTGATAGAGCCAGCGGCACTTCCCATCCGGAGATGGCATGCCCGGTAGATGCTCCAACTCATAGGCGGTCATGTGCTCGATTCGGGACAAGTAAGTCACCAATCTTCCTCCTTTTCACACGATTCAAATGTCATATCATTCTAACTACTTCTATTAATTTCTCGCTCAATAAATTACAAAATAAGCTTTCGAGCATGGTGCTTTTGGAAATATTATTATTTGAGGCGATTGACGATTCTTGATGGATCAAGATCGCCGATGCACCGCGTCGATGCGTTCGCATATGTTGGCGAAGTACTCCCATGCCCAGATTGTATGTCCCATTCCTTTACATTTCATGCTTACATTGGGTGAGTTACTCCTCCAAAATTAGTGGTTTGCAATTCATTCTTGATATTCATGTCACTGGACTTATAGATGTTATCTTGCATCCTGCAATTATCGTGTATGGCTTGCTAAAAGAAAGCAAGATGTATATCCAACATGTCACGCAGTGCATCAGTAGCTCTTACTCCCGATTATCCATAATCGACCTGGACACTTCTTCGGTAATATCAAGCTTGCGTGTGGTCATTTTACTCATTGCCAAAATTGACACATAAAGCCATTCAGGAAATGGTATGCACTCTTGCGGGTTCTCCACGGGATCTAACTAATACCTTATCCATCTTCCCTGCGATTAAATTCGGCTCGGATATCGGCCATTATTTTTAAAGAACCCAAGAAATGGCTAGTTGAAATGGTGGAGTTGCGGTAGTCCAACAGTGTTGACTGCGGCATGTTCGTTTGCAAATACATGGAGGCATTGCTATCGATGCGGGCTCGAACTGGGGCAGGACAAAAGATGAATATATTTAGGGCCGACTTTGTTTATGCGATTTTTTGCTTGGCCTCAAAAAAATAAAATTTGGATGCTTGAGTTGTTCTCTGTACAGCACATTCTGTGTAGGTAGGGATAATTCATTCTATTATTTTAGTGGTTTTAGGTAGGGATAATTCAGTTGTTCTCTGTACAGCACATTCTGTTTAGGCATGTTCATTTGCATTTTGAGGCAGCTTTCGAGAATAGACGATTTTTTTTCCAGTTTTGTTTCACTTTCTGTAGCCTGGTTGTTCAGATCATGGTAACTAAATCCCAACCGAAGCAATAAGGTGGCTGTTCTGATGAATTTTAGGAGATTTCTGGTATTTCTACTCTCTGTACAGGTTTTGTTTCAATTTCTGTAGCCTGGTTGTTCAGATCATGGTAACTAAATCCCAACCGAAGCAATGAGGTGCTCGACAAATTTTAGGAGATTTCGGTATTTCTACTCTTTATGCGTTTTGTTTCATTCTCATGTTGTTGAGATGGTAACTAAATCCCAAGCATGAGGTGGGTTCACAATTTTAGGAGATTTCGGTATTTGTACTCTAATTTTTTGTTTCACTTCTGTATTGTTGATCATGGTAACTAAATCCCTATTGAGGTAATGAGGTGGTACTCAATTTTAGAGATTTCGGTATCACTGCCTTTATGCCTGCTCTGCTCTCATCTACCTTTATACCTCTGCTTTTTACATCCTGCATTTTATCTCTATCTCTGCATACTCTAATAGTCATAAAATTATTTATTTATCTAACATAGAATGGATATGCACTTTTTTTTATTGTTTTCATATTAGATAATTTGAGAATAAGTCAATAATATATATTTTTTAAAGCTTTTGGAAGCTCTCTAATTTGCTTATAAAATAAAAAAAAATAATTAAGAGGCCATCTCAGATTACTTAATTTCTCTGTTTTGTTTACTTAATATACATTGTAACATAATATATATATATATATATATATATATATATATATATATATATATATATATATATATATATATATATATATTATATTTTTTATTGATTATTTTAAAACAAAAAAATGGTAAGATAAAAAAGAAAAGAAGATGCTCCACGTGCCAGAGCTAGAGCGGTCGTATTTTTAATTTCTCATTTACTAATCATCATTTAATTTTTTCTAAATTTGTATTATTAAAATCAAAAATTTAATTTTCTGAATTTTAAAAATCCTCTCGCAGATAAAACAAATCCAATGCACACTCTCTAATTAAATTTTAGAAACATGTTAGCTATAATTTGGTATAAAATATATTTTTAAGATATGATATTAAATAGTTTAGTATATAAATAAAAAAGGGATTATTTTTAAAATAGGCTTAGTGCTAATGATAATTAGTTATTTAGGCACGAAAAAAATATAATTAGCAAAATAGGCATAGTGCTTAAATTTGTTTCAACATGCATAGTTTTCATAACAATAAAAACATAAAAATAGAAATACGCTTTTAGATGATCCAATTAAGAACCTTTTTTTTTTTTTTTTTTTTTGGTGGTAGGGAGAGAGAGAGAGAGAGAGAGGGACATTTTATTTTTAATTTTTTAAATAATATAATTATTTAAAGTATATAATTTAAAAAATATTTTTATAAAATATTTAATAACTAAATATTTATATATTTAGTTATTAATTTTTTATTTATATATATATAAAAATATATTTTAATTATATATATAAATTTATAAATTTATTTAATATTTTTATTAATTAATATAATTATGTATAATATATAATTTTATTAATTTTTGTAAATATATAATATAAAAATATTTAAAATATATAAATAAACAAAAAAGAAAGAATAAATTATATAAATATTTTATAAACCATATAAATAAAGTAATTATATATATATATATATATATATATATATATATTTATAAATTATTTAGTTATTTATATGTTTAAATTATATAAATATTTTAAGTTATATAAATAATTTAAAAAATATTTAAAATATATAAATAAATAAATAGTTATATATAATATTATAATATATTTATATATATATATATATACATATATATATATAAATTAGTTATTTATTTTATTTAAAAATATTTCTTTAAAATATATAATTAGTTAAATAAATAAAATAAATAATGTAAATTATATAAAATATTTAGTTATTTATATATTTATAAAATATTTAGTTATTTATATACATATATATATATTTATTTATTTTTATTTATTAAAAATTATTTATTTATTTTTTTATATTTTATATTTTTATATTTTGTTTATTATTAAAGACTTATATTAATAAATATATATATATATATATATAATATATATATATATATATTTTATTATATATTTTATTTATTTATTTATTTATTATATAAAATATTCTATAAAATTATTTTAAATTATTTATAACTTAAAAATATTTATATAATTTAAAACATATAAATAACTAAATAAATTTATAAATATATATATATATATATAATTACTTTATTTATATAATTTATAAAATATTTATATAATTTATTATTTTCTTTATTTATTTATTTATATATTTTAAATATTTTTATATTATATATTAACAAAATTAATAAAAAATTATATATTATACATAATTATATTAATTAATAAAAAAATATTAAATAAATTTATAAATTTATATATATAATTAAAAATATTTTAAATTATATATTTAATTATATATATATAATAAAATTAATAACTAAATATATAAATATTTAGTTATTAAATATTTTATAAAAATATTTTAAATTATATACTTTAAATAATTATATTATTTAAAAAATTAATAAAAATAAAATCTCCTCTCTCTCTCTCTCTCTCTCTCTCTCTACAAAACCACCAAAAAAAAAAAAAAAAAAGTCTGTCTCTCTCTCTCTTCTCTCTCTCTCTCTCTCCGCCGTTACAAACCGCAAAAAAAACAAAAAAAAAAAAAAAAGAGGTGGAATAATTATCAGATAGCTATTTTAAAAATAATCTCAAAGTAAAATATAAGAGATAGATTTGTGATTATTTTAAAATAAAATAGCTTAATATAATTATATTTAGGCATGAAAAATATAATTAAATAGAGTAGTCCGTCAACGATGAACTGACGCCGAGTGTTTGCCCGTCGTCCGTTTGACGGACGACTGGCCACCTTTTTTTTTTTTTTTTGTGGTTTGTAACGGCGGGGGAGAGAGAGAGAGAGAGAGAGAGAGAAAGAGAGAGAGAGGAGATTTTATTTTTATTAATTTTTTTAAATAATATAATTATTTAAAGTATATAATTTAAAAATATTTTTATAAAATATTTAATAACCAAATATTTATATATTTAGCTTATTAATTTTATTTATATATTAAATTATATATATAAATTTATAAATTTATATTTTTTTTATTAATTAATATAATTATGTATATATATTTTATTAATTTTGTTAATATATAATATAAAATTTTAAAATATATAAATAAATAAATAAAGAAAAGAATAAATTATATAAATATTTTATAAACTATATAAATAAAGTAATTATATATATATATTTATATTTATAAATTTATTTAGTTATTTATATGTTTAAATTATAAATATATTTTAAGTTATATAAATAATTTAAAAAATATTTAAAAATATATAAATAAATATATAGTTATATATATATATATATATATATATATATACATATAAATATATATATATATATATAACTAATTTTAAAAAAATATTTATTTCTTTAAAATATATAATTAGTTAAATAAATAAATAAATTTGTAAATTATATAAATATTATATATTTATAAAATATTTAGTTTATATAAAATATATATATATTATTATATATATATATATACATATATATATATATATATATATTATATTATTATATATTTATTCATTTCTTTATTTTATTTTTAAAAAAATTATTTATTTATTTATTTTTATATTTATTTTATATTTATTATTTTTTATATTATTATTATTAAAATATATTATATATATATATATATATATATATATATATATATTATTTATATATAATTAAAAATATTCTAAAAAATTATTTTTAAATTATTTATATAACTTAAAAATATTTATATAATTTAAACATATAAATAACTAAATAAATTTATAAATATAAATATATATATAATTACTTTATTTTATATAGTTTATAAAATATTTATATAATTTATTCTTTTTTCTTTATTTATTTATTTATATTTTAAAAAATTTTATATTATATATTAACAAAAAAAAATTAATAAAAAATATATATTATACATAATTATATTAATTAATAAAAAAATATTAAATAAATTTATAAATTTATATATATAATTAAAAATATTTTTAAATTATATATTTAATTATATATAAATAAATAAATTAATAACTAAATATATAAATATTTAGTTATTAAATATTTTATAAAAAATATTTTTAAATTATATACTTTAAATAATTATATTAAAAAAATTAATAAAAATAAAATCTCCCTCTCTCTCTCTCTCTCTCCGCTGTTACAAACCACAAAAAAAAAAAAAAAAAAAAAGTAGGGAGTCATCAACCAACGACTGCGCTCGCCGTTCGTGACGACATGCTATTTTACTAATTATATTTTTTTCGTGCTTAAATAACTAATTATCATTAGCACTAAGCCTATTTTAAAAATAATCCCAATAAAAAATGAGTAAACAATTATCTATTATTATAAATTTAATTTTTAAAAAAAAAATAAAAAATAAAAAACATATCATTAAAGCCTAAATTTGTTTCTGCATAGATAGTTTTCACAATAATAAAATAAAAATACGCTTAGATGATCCAATTAAGATGACAATAATGCAAATGAATATCTTTCAAAAATAAAATTTTAAGTAACTTTATTGGTTTCAAGACTTTCGCAAGACTTACTACAGCTTATGAAATGAAATGTAAAAAAAATACAAGCATAATGACTAAAACGAAAAATGAAATTAAAAAATGCCTTCGATAATATCATGCATCAAAATGCCCTCAGAATACTATATCCATCATTAGCTAAAGACTTCAAAGATATTGGTTGATTGATGAGGTCGAATCAATTCCTCAGAAGACAACATCAGTAATGGTACAACATCTTAGTAATGGATGAATGTTTGACGGCATCAATGTGAAATATTATAATCTTACCTGTGAAAAGCACCAAGTATCAGATAAATGAAATGCAAGTGACGATCCCGCTCTACAAGACTCTCGACTTCACTTTGGTTTCTAAGACAAGAAAATAGAATGAATTAAATATTTACAGAACCTATAAGTAATAGAACAAGGCAAGTAGGGTAGATTTTTTTGACTTCTCCCAATGCCTCGAGCCTGCTGGAAACACCCTTTCGACGCCTCTCGATTGATCCTTCAAACCGCCCCTATCCCACTGATGATGGTCGCCTTCTTCCTCCTCGTATGTCAAACCATGGAGAATTCCCACTTATTACAGAGTCCACTTCATCAGATAGTCGCTAAGAGATGCAAGCATGTAATCTCAAAGAATCTTATTACCCCGTGCTGGAGCTAATTTGATATCGACTTATATGGTTCTAAAATAATGCCGCCCATCTCTTCCTACATGTACTAACCTTCAGAGTGAACCATCGACGAGATGTCCCTCTTTGCTCGGTAGACCACCGCATGAGGAGGTACTTATCCCAATGCGCAAAGACATCATTATGGCTAAGAACTCTAATGCAGTACAGTATGCCCATCATTTCAAATTTCGGCAACTACAAGAAATATCTATAAGTAGACACATCAAAGTGGACAATGTGTTTTGATGCATTCTTCTTCTAAGTTCCTCACCAAGTACTCCATGGGGCTATCATCCAAACAAGAATGATAATCCCCCAACTCCATGCGTAAATTCTTCGAACATGTAGAGTAAAATAAAGCAAGCCCTTAAGAAGAATTACTCCTAACAACAGAACAATTGTCGACCGGATACACTTGAAGTCTTCATCATGTTCATTTCCACCATGTTTCCATCACCTTCTCCAATCCCAAGAAGAATCTGTCAGAACTTGTTGGTTTCAAATACCATGACACACGCTTATTTGTGGCTCACTACTGAGTTGACAAGATGCCCATACAAAATTTATCTTTGTTGAATGAATGGACCATTTCGCTTTAATTTTGTAAAGATCGATAGCCAAGCATGATCATGCAAATTGCCTTCCTCTAGCATGCACCAAGCATCGCCAAACTCATCATCTGGTCACATTTGCTCATGCATAGAATAGCCCTTGAACTCTCCTTACTACTAAAGCAATGGACCTTGATTCTTTGAGATATGCCATCACAACCTATGACGCCAGAGTAGAAGACATTCTCGATAGTTTCGCCATACCGATCTTGATCAAGAATATCGTTATAGGATGTCACACCCATCAACCAACAAATGTCCGAATAACCATGTGAATGACTCGATGGTCTCTTCCGACAAAAGGCTACCCAAATAAGACGCTTCAATGATGATTCACTCCAACGAGGCAGATAAGATTATTTATTGAGCCGATAGCTAGTATCAAAATTATCACATCCCCAAAACAATCAAATTCAACCCTAGACATACCATTGCTCCAAAAAAAACTCACCAAGCAATCGACGATCAACCCGAACATCCCATGCAAACATCTCGTCACGCTTGTCTTTCCTCAACACCAGATAATTCGGCTATCACCATAACTTGCGTGACCTTCACTTTTCTAAATGAAATTGAAAGTATCTGAATCCAATATTCTCTACCCCACCAACTTCCTCGCTAGATATAACGCTGGCCAGACTAATGCCGCCTCTATCATCGTTCTTCAAATCGATGTCTCATCAAGAACGATTCGGATCCGAGAAGATGATCACCGCCTTTGCCAATGAATGATTATGACTCTCTATATATTTTAACCAATCTCCCTCCAAATCCAAATAATCAATATCATTGACAACCGCTTCGACGCTTTTGAATTTTGTTATGGTTTTGATTGAGTTTTTTTCGCCGCTACGTAAAAATATTTGATTTCAATTTCAGAGTTAGGCCAATAACTTGTATGGTCTTTTCTAACACCGCCTTGATGTGCATAATCACAAGACAGTATAAGCTTCGGTTATGCACAACCGCGTTTGCAGATTCCCAAATTTGGGTCATTAGATAAAACAACTTCATCATCATCGCTCATTCACCACATTCATCTACTAAAATATAGAGTCCGCATAGCTCACGATAATAGAGTGGGATGAAACAGAGAGAGAGAGCATAGAGTGTATAGTGGGAGAGTACAAAAAAATACCCAAAAAATCGTTCGAACAGCCACCAAATTGCAACCATTAAATTTTAATTACCATGATCTGAACAACCGCACGTAAAATGAACCTAAGGCATGCAGTAGAGGCACAGGGTGAGGTCGAAAATGTAAATCTGAGTAATGCCCACCCTATTGCCTCAATAGGATTTAGTTACCATGATCCAACAACCTACGAAAGTGAAACAAACCGAAAAAAAAAATCGCCTATACTGAAAGACAAGACAGAGTACATATGTAAATAAGCACTAAAAAATTAATCAAACAAACCACCAATTTCCTCCAAGGATTACAATATGTTTTCTCCGAATAACAAAAAATCATGAAAAATAAATATGAAGTCTGGCCGATTAGAGAGTACCAGCAAAGCTCACCGATATGCAAAGTCCTCAGAAAACTCCAAACAAGTAGAAAATCTAACTTAAATAAATAAATTACAAACTATCAGTATTTTACATATACAACTCCTTAAAAGATTATCATCATTTTATTTACTACATCATCGCCTATTTCCTAAACGCTTCCATTTCCGTGATTCATTCTCCTTCTTCATACTTTCTTCTCACCGCCTACAAATAAAAAAATATACCACCGCCAAATGAAGATATTTAGGTCTTTTAAATTTCTCCCACAGATATACTCATTCCTCAGCTGGTCCTCGCGGTTAAAAATAGCTGCTCCATCTTACTTGCTATTTTTTAGCTGCCAGACCAGGCTAATGATCGCCATGCGATTGAGTCCGACGAAACCACGTGGACTGACGTTATTTTCCCTCCCCTCCCTCCCCCCTATTTTATTTCCATTTCTCACATTCAATCATTCCTTCCCACTTTCCTGCATCCCACGTAATTCTCTCCTCACATTCTCTCCCACTCTCCTCTCTCTCCTGCAGCCCTCTCCCGTCGGAAAGGAAACAAAAAAATAGGTGAATTCCCTCTCCCTCTCGATTTTTGTCCCGCCGCCGGTGTCGTCTGGCGCAATTCGCGCATCCCACAGCACGGTCTGCCGCTGTAGCCCGGTCCGCTCATCTTCCCGCATTTCCGCGAACCATCGCCGACCCGTCGCGTCGGCCAGCCCATGAAAATGTGCTTCCTACAAAGCATCCCACGGCCCACGACATCCATTCTAATCCCACTCCAGCCCACTGCCCGCTGGCCCGTCCCGAACCTGCTGCTGTATTTTGCGCCGCACCCACCACCTCAGCGCGACCCGCACCGCTCCCGCGGCCCATTCCAACCCACACAGCTCGCGCTGCCGCTGGCGACCCGCCATCCACTGTGCTCCGTTTCTCGTGACCCGCTGATCTGATCCCGCCGACCCACACGCTGACCCGCTGATCTGATCCCGCCGACCCACACGCTGACCCGCTGAACCCGCGCGTCTCGATCCCACCACCGGCCCGCGTCCGTCGTTTTGCCGCTGGCCTGCTTTCTGGCCTGCCTTTCTGCCATTTCACCCGCAAAACCATCCTTTCGCTGTCATTCCGCGGGCCAAACCCATGCATCGCACCGGTGAAGCCTGTTGCGCCCAGCCTACAGCCCGTTCCGGCTTACCCGCTACCTTCCGAAATCCAAACTACAATTCCCGCAGCCCATGAAATCACACAACCGCAAGCATCCAGCCCACTGTTCCGACCTGTTCTACATAATCCAGCCCGGCCCCAGAGCTCTGCAACCTTTACTCATACCGCTTTCTATGCACCACAAATCGGGAAGAACATCATCGCCAGTACCCCTTCTTTGCATCGCACTCTCGCTTTAGCCATCCCATTTTACCGCATCACAAATGTAAGAACATCGCCAACACGCTGAATTCTTCCTTCGGTTGCACCTCGCTTAGCTATCCCGTTCAGACAAAGAATCGGGAAGACCATCATCGCCAGTGAATTCTTCCTTCATTTTCGTGATCACACCCTCACTTTAGCTATAGTCGACAAATTCTTCCTTCGATTTTCGTCGATCCCCGCTTTAGTCTGCTATGTCGCAAATTGGGGAAGAACATTATCAATAGATGAATTCTTCATTTGATTTTCGTGATCGCACTTCTTACCTTACATTCTCAATCGCATACCTAACCCCGTTCTTTCAGCTCGACTGAAAAATGCATCAAAACTTGTGGGATCTATGAATGTGAATATATATACATGCTTGTATTTCTTTGCAGGTTTGAAGACCTCATTGTGCTCAATGCAGAAAAAAATAGGTTATGTCGATGACCGCAACGCCAGGCGCACCGAAAAGCCATTACTTGTTAGATGTCGCTCCCCCTAAACAAAATGCTATCGAAATTTTGTCTAATTTTTAGACTTAGAAAAAAAAAGGAGGGAGGAATATATATTGCATTGTATGTCCTCTTTCAGGTTTAAAGATATCGTCGTGCTCAACAGGGCGTACCGACTAAGCTAAAACACCCCCGATGTAGCCCCCTATATGGGGATGACGCCGGGAGGCTGTCGAAATTGCGTCAAATCTTTTGACTTAGAAAAAATGGGAGAGTGAAATGAGCTAACTTAAGAGCGCTAAATCGAAAAACTTGCAGCTAATTTTAAGCTAAAAAGCGGGAAATAAGAAAAAGGGGGAGCCTTTAAAGCAAATTTTGGAAAGAATAGAATATTCATTTAAATCTAAGTGAAATTTAGGGGTGGCTAATATTAAACTCACAAACTTTGGGAGAGGCTAATATTAAACTCACAAACTCTAATTATAATCCTCTATGGCTTAAATTAAAGCAGAAAAGTGAGTTTCCTTTTCTTGTAAATTTCTCAAAATTAAGTAAGCTTTAATTGGAATTGAGGGAGGACTAATGGCAAACTCATAACAAACTTGCAATAAACTTAAAATCTAAGGATAAATCCAAATTGAGTTTAATAACTCTTGTACGAATGTAGAGATGATTACTATGCTATTTGATAAGCATGAGGGCTAAAGCAACAAACATTAAAATCGACATAACTTATCAAAATTGATGTAAATTAAGCATAATCAAGCTGGGAGAATTGCATAAACTCAATAAATAAGCTAAGTGCCAATAGTATTTTAAACTACAATCTAAATCAAAATTTCGTCTAAACCACCAGATCTGTAACTCTTTGTACAAGCAGATAGAAGGCGATACTAAATCAAAATCTACAGAAATCATAGGGCTTCCTTTCATCAAAAAATCAAAGAATTTCATCTTAATTATGATTTTCAAAATCAATGATTTCATTAATTAGATGAAATTAGCTAAGTAAATACATTTACATGAGATTTCACAAATTTTAATGTCTAAAAAAGGTCGAAAGCTAAATTCGAATATATTAAATATTAATCTGAAAATTCTAATAAGATATTAGATCAATTTACAACCCCTTCTTCTTCACCGGATTTGCAACTCTTTGTACAAGCAGACAGAAGGCGATACTAAATCTAATTCTATAAAAAATCATAGGACTTCATTTGATCAAAAATTAAGAAACTTCATTCTAAACTATGATTTTCAAAATCAATGAAATCACTAATTAAGTGAAATTATTTAAGCTATAAGAACATGCATGTTCTCGGACATAGAGATTTCAAGTGTGAATTTTAATGTCTGAAAATTTTGCGCAGGTTAAATTAGAATAAAAAAGTGAAAATACAAAATCAATCTGATAATTCAAATATAAAATTACCTAAAATTACTATACACGCATGGGCCCCGACTAAATGCTTAAATTCAAGTGTGAGGATACGCGATGTTATTTCCTTTAGTCTTAGACTTTGTTAACCAAATTGAAATACCTATAATAAGAGTTTTAAATCAGTGAAATATCTAAGAAACTGATTCTGTTAGGTGATAGTAGATCTAATCTTCTATTAGCAGCTAAACAGAGTCAGATCTAAAGCTCTTAAACACATTCAAATTAATTAATTTTTTTTATCAAATTAAGTAAAAAATCTGAAATCAAAACTCAGAAATAAAACTGCCAAAAGTCTTAAATACACCCGCATGTTCCCCGACACTATGTTGAACGCTTAAATTCAAGTGTTTGAGGATGTTGCGCGGGTTGCTTTCTGGTTTAGTCTTAGGACTGGGTCCGGGTTAACAAAACCTAAAAACTTATAATAAGAGTTTTAAATCAGTGAAATATCTCAGAAACTAATTCCGGATGATCTATTCGTTAGTAGCAAAATAGAGTCGACAGGGTCTAAAGCTCTTAAACATATTCAAATTAATCAATATTTCTAATCAAATTAACTCAAATTAAATAATAATGTAACCGCTTAAATGAAATTCTATCATTAAAAGCTTAAATCAAAACTCAATTTATTCACCTTTCGTAACTGTTTATCGGGTGACAAATTAAGAAAACTCTAGCTCACAAAGGAGTCAATGTCAAATCAAGTGTTCTGTTATGTTCACTCTCAATCAATCTTTCTAAGGAGGTGTCATGTGTCTTCCTGCGGCTGGCTCCACAGATAAGTACTGATCGAGTCCTACGAGTTTGGTCGGTTCCATTATATTATTTAATCACCATCAGTATGTTTCTCCAATGGCTCACGCCTTTGAGTTGTGAATCATAGGGTATACTTGATAGGAAAACAACCCTCTGTAAAAGTAGACTTAAACTTATCCTTAAACAAACACTACCCCGTGTCTACAAGAATTTTGACCGAACCCATATTGTCATGAGGATTCTTACGGGTTGGATCGACTACCTCCTCGACTAAGTAAACTAAGGATCGAATCGCCGTGATGATAGAACCATGATCGGACATCATCATTCCCCCAACCATCCGGTTTAGTTTATAATGATGAATTTCATCTCAAATTCTAAAACTCAGATGTCCGCTATACGCATAAGTGATCTAATGACAAGCCTTAATCGAAAGTTCTCTCTCACTTATTGAGAGGGTAATTAACTATAGGGGCTTGCGCCTATAGGAAACCTAGAACCAGATATAAAGTCCTCAATAAATGAGGATGAAATCTTTGGGTAATGTCTTATCCACTATTCCATCTGCCTTTTGAAAATTACACCGACACATTTTAAAACACTCTTTTCATCGAAGAGGTCGGTGACAAATTTTTGGAGCCCACAACGGGTAAAGTGGAAGGAATAATGGAAATGCCAAAAAACTAGAAAAGAACCCGCCTGATGATAGTGTTCCTCTTCGGCTGCGGGAAAAGGAAAGATCAGAAGGGTAATTCAGTGACTATGTGCTCGATTAAAGGAGGAAGAGAGGAGGTATACCGAGAGGAACCCACCTGATGACGGAGTTGCCTCTTGGCTACCCTCACTTGTAAAAAGGGGAGGTCGGCTAAGGATGAATTTAACAAAGGAAAATGAGGGAAGGAGGGAGTTAGACTAAGGGAAAATGAGGGAGAGAGGGGGATCGACCAAGGGAAAAGGAGGGAGAGAGGAAGTTCGGCCAAGGAAAATGAGGGAAGGAGGGAGTTCAGCCAAGGAAAATGAGGGGAAGAGAGAGTTTGGCCAAGGAAAATGAGGGCAGGAGAGAGTTCGGCCAAGGGAAAATGAGGGAGAGAGGGAGTTCAAAGGAAATGAAGAAGGAGATAGAAATCGAGAGAAAGGAGATCAAGAAGGAACCCCACTTTTTTTGCTGTGTTGAAGTGGGGAGAATGAGGGAACCGCTCAAAGGGCTTTGAACCAAGGGAAGGAGGAGGCGGATCTGAGGGAGGAACAAGGAGAGAGAGGAGGTAGGATCGGTCAGGGAGGAACGAAGGGGGAGAGCCATTATCCTTGATTGTCTTGAGGGAGATTGAACTTAGGTAGGAGGACTTGCATGTGTGTGCATGAAAAGGGGAGATCAAACGAGTGGAACGGATCGGGTTATGAATAAAAATTTAGGGTTAGTTTGGATTATTAGGTATAAAATACGCTCTTTTAATTAATATTTTAAGCATTCAATCAAATTTAATATGAATTTTACATCGAAATCATTATATGGTGAATATATATGTCAATCCTAGGTTATTCTGATATTCTGGACGCAACAACGTAGCCCATTTCACGACAGAGGCCATTTAGTTTAAGTTGACATCAAATCGGGTAGATTTCAACTTAAAAATGCGCGTCTCTGCTTCCAATCGCTCGACATTCACACAGACTTGTCCAAATTGAGTGCAAACAATCTCATTTGATAGATTTCAATATTTCGAAGCTAACAACGTAATCAATTTCATGAACGGATGTCGTTTGAATATTATCGCAGCCTCCCCACTTTAATATGCGTGTCGACACATTGATAGCTTAATCACTTGATCGGTTGATTGCTATATTATGTAATATTTATATTCTGACCAATTTTTATGTTCTAAACACGATGGTGAAATCTGTTCGTCGATCGGAGGTCATTTAGGCATCGTTGCAGCCTCCCGACTCGGCTTGTCGGCCCATTAACAGCTCGATTGCTTGATCGGTTGATCGTTAGAGTGTGCAATATTTATATTTTGACTAATTTTGACGTTCTGAATGCAATGGAGAAGTCCATTCATCGATCGGAGGTTATTTGGGCATCGTCGCAGCCTCCCGACTCGATATGCTCATCGACACATTGACAACTCGATCGCTTGATCGGTTGATCTTTATATTGTGCAATATTTATTTTCTTATCAATTTTGTTCTAAACGCTGGCGACGAAGTCCATTCATCAATCAAAGGTCATTTGTATTGCTAGCCTCACGACTCATATGTGTGTCGCCACATTGAGAGCTTGATGCGTTAGATTATGCAATATTTATATTCACGCTCAAATCACGTAGTTCGTTTACGATCGGAGGTCATTTGGGCATCGTCGCAGTCTCCCGACTCTCATATACGCATCGACATTATGACAGCTCGATCGGTTGATCGTTAGATTGTGCAATATTTATATTTCGATCAATTTCGACGTTCTGAACGCAATGATGAAGTCCGTTCATCGATCGGAGGTCGTTTCAATTGATTTAGATGATGTTTGATGCATCTCAGCTCCGATTTGCGAACTGTTACATCAAAAGTTCTTCAGATTTGGCTTATACGCTTAACTCGACTCATTTATCATATATAGAGGTCAACAATATCAATTGAAAAGTCAAGTGATATTGAATCTCACATGCTTATAATCAAATTATGTTAGCTCGAAGAGAGGAATTTAATGAGCTCATGATCTTTCAAATCTGAATTAAGATGCATAAATTCTAAGAGAATAATTTATGATCGATGGGATCAATACCAAATATCTGATGGAGTATTTTAGAATTTTAGTTAAAATTATTAAAATGTTCTTCCCAAAATTATATAAATACGATCATATTCTCACAATGTGAAAATAGGGCTAAGCTTAATAACTTGAAGCCAACTACTACCGACACCCATCATTAATCACCACCACCAGTCATTAGCAGTTGATGCGACCACCAATAATGGATGTCATAGCCCAACCACCAACATTAGATTGTTGTTGCTAAATTTTGTGTAAGTTACGATTTTGTAATATCATATATTTTAATTAAAGAGAAGGGTGAAATCCTAAAGTTTTATTTATAAGTTGATTATTTTGACTAGATTAGACCATGTGATTTTTTTTTTTTTTTGTTTTAAAATTTTCACATAAAAAATTCTACTACATTCTATATTATTCTTTACTATCTATGCATATGTGCTAAATTTTTATACAAAGTTAAGACAACTTTTTTACTCTATCACCATGAATTTTCCAATACATAAAAATAAAATAATTGTAAATAATATATTTTATTTAATTTTAATGATTTGAATTGATATACCTACATTTTAATATTAGTTTTTTAATATATATATATTCAGCTATGCATGTGTGATAAATTGATAGTTTAACTTCAAAAAAAATTTTAATTTGTTGCAACTCTATTCATCTTTTATAGTGAATAAAAAATTAGGTAGATCAGACTTTACATATTTAACTTATTATAAAATTATCACTACTTATCCTTATTAATAAACTTGTCTTTCCAAATCATAAATTTAATAAGCTTATAGATATATATATATATATACACATTAATATATATATATATATATATATATATATATATATATATATATATATATATATATATGAATGTAATTAAATATCAATATAATATACAAGTCATCATAAAATAAAAATCATTTTAATTTATTATGAAAGTATTTAAATTCTTATAAACCTATTGTAAAATTTTTTAAACTTATTTAATATATACTCAAACAAAAATCATTGAAAATTAGATCCAAAATGTTGAATAAAATCAAGAGCTTTGGGGCTCTTTGGGATCACTTTTATTTTCTATTTTTTATTTTTATTTTATGTTGTTTTTTAAAATATATTTGTTTAGAAAATCTTAAAAATCATTTTTATTGTAATGTGCTAAGCTGCCCAAACTATTAACCATTTTTATTCAATATATATCTCTAATAAAATTAGGCAAGTTTCAAAAATTATAAATACTTTTAAATTATAACTTGTTTGTATTTTTATTACATGGTTGTCCAATAAACTCAATCATTTATCTATTGGAGCAATGATGCAGGTCTTTTGCGGTATAAAAGCTATTTATTTTCAAATGATTCGAATATTACTTTATTGAGTATTTATAATTTTAGAAATTATTAGATGTATGATATAATAATAAGGCATTTATATATATAATGCATAATTTTTATATATTTATATATTCAATTTCTAAATTTTAATATATACACATAAATAGTACTTAAATATTTAATATTAGACAAAAATAATATTATCACTATTTTTTTTAAATAATCTTTATAAAAAAATTGTTATATATATATAAATACATAGAAATTATGAGATCTGTGTATAAATCTTTTTATAATATAATATTTAAATTAAAATAAAATAAATTTTTAATAAAAATTAATATGATGCATTTAAGACAAATTTTTTTTATTAATAATAAATTTAATAAATAATTGCAGTTTTTTTAATAAATAAAGTTTTTTATAGTATATAATAATATTAGCTTCTTTCTTATATAATAATATCTGCTTATCTTATATAATTTTATCTGCTTATCTTACTACAGAAAAGAAAAGAAAAAAAAAAAAAAGACCTCCAATTATTTTCTTTTCTTAACTTCGGAGACTGCAGACAAACATACAGAAGGAGATGGACTCAGATTACGGCGTGCCTCGTGAGCTCTCCGATCTGCAGAAGAAGCGAGCTCTTTACCTTTCCTATGTCTCACTCTCCCTTGTGTTAGTATTTCGGCTTTCCTATGCTTCTTCTCACATCATGTCGATCCCTTGATCGCTAGTGTGCTGTTTGATTGAGTTGTCTCATTAAATTGTTCGTATCGTTTCGATCAGATGGTTGGTTCGTTTGTTTTCTGGATCTGGCTTTGTTTGGATCTGAGTGAGCTCTGCGGCTTCGACTCTCTTTGACTGTTGAGAGATTAATGCGATTTTTTTTTTTTTTGTCTTTTTTGTTTTAACGCTACATTATTGCTTTTGTTGGCTTCATGTTAGGAAATGAGATTGTGACAGACAGCCGTGGAGTATCGAAGAGGGGCGGGGAAGTTCCGAGAAGATACAGAGAGGAGATTTAGGGCTTAGGGGCCTTTCGAGCGGCCTGACTCCAGAGAGAAGAAACAAGAATCTTCAAAGAGAAGGGAGAAGATAATCCAGGAGAGTACTTACCTTTTCTTGTTATCTCTTGTTTATTTATATGATATTCTTTACATTTTCTTGGTTTTCTTGATCATGCTAACTGAATCGACCTTGCCCTCAAGGTCGAAGCTAGGATATGCCTTCTGAAAGTCTTTGAGAGCGATCCAAGATGCGTCCTTTGTTAATACACCATTCTATTGCACTAAGATTTCTTTTATTGGTCTTTCTCCTTGCAATATAGTTTGTTCTTCTAGAATATCGATTGGTTTAACTAATGGTTGGCCTTCAATAAACTGTGCTGGAAGTATTGCTGGGTGTAGGTTAGAATTTTGCTGAAATTGTTTTAGACGGGATACATGAAATACATTGTGAATTTTTGTTATATCTCGCACCTCTAGTTTATAAGCCACTGTACACACTTTTTGTATTATTTTAAAAGGGTCATAATATTGCCTTTGCAGTCTTGTGTAAGAGTTATCAAGTCTTTATATAGTTGCAATTTGACAAGGACTAAATCGTTCACTTGAAATTGCAATTCTCTTCTTTTCTTGTTGGCCATCTGTTGCATTCTGTTTTGTGCCTCTTGTAAATTCTCTTTGAGTTGTTGTAATATTTTATCCCTTTACTGTAAAATTGTTTCTACTTCCAAATTGGTAGTGGAATTGCAGTTATATGGTATAATTGAAGGTGGAAGTCTCCCATAAACGATTTGGAAGGGAGTCATCTTTGTAGATGTGTTAATAGCTGTGTTGTAAGAGTATTCTGCCCAAGGTAAGTATTGTAGCCACCTTTTTGGTGATTCTAATACAAAGCTGCGAAGGTATTGCTCAAGTGTTCTATTTGTTACTTCTGTTTGGCCATCTGTTTGTGGGTGGTATGAGCTGTTATGATTAAGTGTAGTCCCACTTAGTTGAAAGAGTTCCTGCCAAAAGGAACTTATAAAATGGGGTCTCTATCTGAAACGATACTCTGTGGTGTGCCATGAAGTTTGCAGATGTCTGATACAAAAATATTTGCAACTGTGGTTGCTGAAAAATTGGTGTTAAGGGCTGAAAAATGGGCATACTTAGATAATATATCCACCACTACTAATATAGTTATTTTATTTTGTGATTTGGGTAAGCCCACAATGAAGTCCATTGAGAGTTCCTCCCATATAGTTATTGGTATTGACAATCGCTGCAGTAAACCTGCAGGTTTCTAGCTATCATATTTCACTTGTTGGCATGTGAGACATGTTGCGACGAATTGTTGAATGTCTTGTTTCATTGTAGCCCAGTAGAATTGTTGTGTTATTCTTGCTAATGTTCTTCTTATGCCCCAATGGCCACCCAGTGGTGACGAGTGTAGTTCTCTCATTATTTTGATGTGTAAGTTTCAATTTGCCGCTATTATAATGCGGTTTTTGTAATATACTAACCCTTTATGTACTCTGTAGTTCTGAAACTTCTCTGGATTTTCTGTAATATGGTGTAACAGTTGTTGCAATTCTAGTTTAATTTGTATTTCCTCTTTAATTTGATCTAGCAAGGAAGTAAATTGTTGTGTATAAGCATAAAAGCTGCTGCTGTTTTGGTTATGTGAGTCCTCTGTTGTGGAGTGGGTTTCGTCTGTGCTGTGAACCTTGCGGGACAAATCATCAGCTGCTTTATTTGCTATACTTGGTTTGTACTCTATCTGGGCACACATCAGATTGATTGGAATGTGCAAGCATGAAATCCTTGTTCTTTTATTTTTATTTGGTTCTTTTGGTCTAGTTGGACATATATATATATATATATATATTGTATATATATATATATATGTATATAATCATTATAAAGTCACAATCTCATTGAGAAAGATGATTGGAGAAACTAAAGAGAAAGATGGATTTTATCAAAGTAAAAGACAATAATACGAAAACTCTAGAATTTTTACATGGAAAAACTTCGAAAAGAGAGAAAAATCACGAGGCCTAGCCCAGTAGAAATCTTCCACTATATATCTGTTTCAGAGTACAAAATTTCCCCGACAACGGGATTACAGAATTGTATATGAGAAGGGCTGACAATGGAATCCTGAGACAACATATAATGCTCAAAGCGGGCTAGTGGTAGTAGATGATGGTGAACAACGGGGGGTCAGCGACTGACGATGAAGTTCGTCATGGTGATGACTGGCGAAGATGGTTGGTGATGGTTGAAGGCGGTGACCGACGATGGTAGTCGGCAGAGGTAACCGAGTCATTATAGCGATGGCGACCGGACAATGGTTAACTGCGGTGGCCGTGTGGTCGGTGGTGACGACCAACGACGGAGATTGACGACGATGAGGATCGGCGGTGGCGCCGAGCGGAGGCGGTGGTTGGCAACCAACGGGGTGGTGGCACCGCCGAAAGTGGTACATGCTTGGAGGATTTTCAAGCTCAGAGCTCTCTCTCTCTTGGGCTCCCTCATGTGAAGAATGAGGGGCTATTTATAGATTAGAGGAGTGACATTTCTGTAGATACATGCAAAATCTGAACCACTCCACTCCACTCCACTCCATCGAACGGCTCAAAATGATTCCTTTGATCATTTGATGTATTTTAAGTATTTGAATGCTCAAATGAAGTCAAAATTATGAGATCTTGGGTTTGTTAGATCCGGCTCATCAAAATGCTTGATTTGATTATAAACACTCAATGTTTAAGAGTTATTTAGGGATTTAACTGATATCCCAAAGTTTTCAATGATATTTTAAGTGCATGATCTCGGCTAGTTTCAACTTAGGATCAACTTGCTTTTGACATCAATATTCGTGCTTTCACTAGTAGTATTTTATGTGCCATATCAGTTGCCCCCTATTTTTGGATGACATTATCTCAATCATCCAAAAATATATACGTCAAATACTTAAAAATAACAAATTCTTCAATGAAATTTATGGGTCCACTAATCATACATTTTGAGAGAACAGATCCTCATGGGAGTACAAGATTATGATCACGAAAGTGGGTGCAGGGCCACGGAAGTGTATGGGTACGCGCGGGTGCAAGGTTTCGGGGTAATGGACCCATCCGAACATTTATGGGCCCTTGCAGGTGCCGGGCTGACGGGGTGCACGCTGGAGAGCGGCGCTGCGTGGGCGATGAGGCGGGAGCCGCTGGGAGTGCGGGGCACGGATGGGCGCTGAAGGGGAGCGGTGGGCCGACGCCCATGCAAACCGCACCGATGAGGGTTTTTTGTTCATTTTTGTCCATTTTTATCCATTTTTCTTGGATTTTTTACCTTTTTGCCTCTATATAGGGTCTATAAAAACTCCCCTAGGGCCAAGGGAGAAGATACACTCCTCATATGCTCGAGTTTTCCTCTTCTTCTTAGGAGAAGGTCATTCGGAGGCGATCAAGGACCGTAGTTCATACGACTAGGCTCCAGTTTTCCCTCGAAAGAGGTGTCAACTATCACCGTCGGACTGACCGGGTTCGGAGGCGATCAAGGTTCGTAGTTCATACGGCGAGGCTCCATTTTTCTCAAAAGAGGTGTCAATTGTCCTCGTCGAACCGACAGAGTTTGGAGGTGATCAAGACCCGTAGTTCATACGACGAGGCTCCAATTTTCCCTCGAAAGAGGCATCAGCTGTCCTCGTCGGACCGACCAGGTTCGAAGGCGATCAAGACCCGTAGTTCATATGGTGAGGCTCCGATTTTCTCTCGAAAGAGGCGTCAACTGTTATTGACCACCGGGTTCGAGGCGATCAAGGCCCGTAGTTCATACAGCGAGGCTCCAATTTTCCCTCGAAAGAGGCATCAAATATCCTCATCGGACCAACCGGGTTCGGAGGTGATCAAGACCCGTAGTTCATACGGAGAAGCTCCGGTTTTCCCAAAAATAGCATCAACTGTCCTCGTCGGACCGACCGAGTTAGGAGGCAATCAAGGCCTGTAGTTCATATGGCGAGGCTCCGATTTTCCCTTGAAAGAGGCGTCAACTGTCCTCATTGAACCGACCAGGTTCAGAGGCGATCAAGGCCCATAGTTCATACGGCGAGGCTCCGATTTTCCCTCAAAAGTGGCATCAACTGTCCTCGTCGGACCGACCGGGTTCGGAGATAATCAAGACTCGTAGTTCATACTTCTTCTTATAGGAAATTGGATTTCTTGAAATTTCAATGGATGGTTCAACAGTTGACAACTGCCAAGATGGCGGGGAAGCGTTAATTAGAAACCATCATTCGAACGACGTAGAAAGTTTGGCGGTGTAATTTGAACTTTGAGAGGAATAACTTCTTTTTTTGATCTCATATGCGTATCATTTTCGCGATCAGGGTGAAAAATTTTATCCCGTCCGTGAGTGAGTCGAAAAGGATATGCCCAGTATTGGGGTGAGTGAGTTGCTTCACAAAATTCTCAGATTTTTATCATTTCTCTCTCTCTCTTTCTTTATTTATTATGTATTTTCACAGGGTGATGGTCGGAAGAAAACCCATAGTGTGACAACTGCAGATGATATACCATCCATTATCACATCAGATAGTTTAATGGTGTTCCGTAGGAAATTTTACTTCCCAAATGAGTTGGTGGCTATTATTGCCAAAAGTCCGATCGCGTCTGCTTCACCTCCGGATACTTTATGTTCGAGATGATTCTTCGATGGACCGATTCCTTTGGCTCCAGTTGATTGAGATCTTTAAAATATGTGGTGTAGCTTTATCACAATTTTTATTTGAGCTTTAGTGATCGTTAGTTTATGTCTTTAGAGAGCGTGGTGTTACTTTGAACATCAAATGCTTGTGTCGAATGTGTAGATTCACATGTGATGCTCAAGGATATGTTTCTTATCAGGCTATAAAGAATTGGATAGAATTTTCAGCATGGATCCATTTAGAAATTGGTCTAATGAATTCTTTTTTGTGAAAAATGAGTGGGGCCCTGAGAGATGAGGAAGATTGAATGACCTTCCAGATCCATTGCTGATTGAGGAGAATGAAATCTTAGGAACTCTTAATATTTCAGATGCAGGAAGCTTACAACATGAGTTACGTCACATTGGAAAATATATAGTTGAAGATAGAATGTTCAAGGTTGGCCTTTCCATCCAGGCAGGGAGATCTCATTCTCTTCCACTGAAGAGGTCAAGTAAAGGTGATGAAATGTCTCCTCATATTCATAGGGTTCTTTTAAGAAGCCCGTTACGAAATCACGGTGATAGCAATGTTTCTTCATTGAAGAAAAACAAGACATGTGTTGAAGTGACTACGTCAAATATCTGCGGAGAAGATGTTCACTCCTAGTTGGCCTCTGAGAGTTTAGTTATCTCAACTCATAATGGGGAATTGCTTTCGAAGATATTCAAGAGGTGTTAAAGCATGTATGCACTGGACGTCAACGAGCAGATGAATTAGTACGTTGTCTTCTCTTCTGCCTTCTTTTCTTCTTTTCCTTTTTTCTTTGTGTAATATTTGTGATGGTTTTTTTATTGTAGGTAGCTCAAACATTAGGACTGATGGCTCATTTGGGTGTCGCTCTAGATGAGTGGAATACTGAATTTGTGAAGGTAAAATACAGAGCTCTCATCCATTCAAAGCCCGTGGCCTTTTGTAGTGGGGAATTGATATCATGGGACCTTTTCCGATATCATCAGGGCAATGAAAGTTTATCATTTTAGCTGACTTCACTAAATGGGTGGAAGCCGAACCACTCAATAAAATCATGGAGGTAAATGCTAAATAATTTGTTTGGAAAAATATAGTATGTCGATTCAATCTTCCTGCAAAGATCATCACTGACAACGGAACCCAATTTACTGGAAAAAGTCTTTACGTCCTTTTGCAAAGATCTTCACATTCAGTTGCTGCATACGGCTGTAGTACATCCTCAAACTAACAAGCAAACTAAAGCTACCAACAGGACTATACCCAAAGGACTAAAAACATATCTTGAGAAGACTGGGGGCAATGGGTTGATGAGCTTTCTAATGTTCTTTGGGCTTACCGCACTACATCGCGCATCCCGACTGGTGAGACACCGTATAACTTGTGTTTCAGCAGAGAAGCTATTATACCAGTAGATATCGGGGTTCCAAGTCTAAGAGTTCAATTATTCGATCATAACGATAATGATGAAAAACTCGACAAAGACTGGACCTACTCAAACTGACATGGCCCTACTTGACCGCTTCACCAAAGGGTAGCGTCATCAGTAAGAGTAAAACCTCATCTCATATTTGTTGGTGACTTGGTCCCACGGTCTCAAAGCTGTGCAAAGGCCCTCAACGCAATAAACTCTCACCTCTTTGGGATGTGCTATGGTGAAGTGGAACCAAGCTCAGAGAGAAAAACTTTACCTCAAACTTGGAACACTGAGAATTCTCATCGTAATTCCTGCATACTATTGCAATTTTTATTTTCATTTCATTTCTTCATGTAGTACTTTTGGTAAAGACGCAGAAACTCTATTTGAAATTCTTCATCAGACTTATCGAATACTAAACAATGAATTGCTTTCTTCATGCTTCTCCTAATAGTGTTGTATCATACAATAATCTGGGGACTTGATTGGACCTCTTTCATAAGAAGTCAAGTAACACTTTGGAAGGATAGGTCAAAAGGTCCTGGTGGGACCTCTTCCATACAGTTAACATCAAGTAACACTTTGGTGACACAGGATAGGTCAAAAGGTCCTTGGCGGACATCCCGCGACCTCTTCCAGAGTTAACGTCAAGTAACACTTTGACAAACAACCTCAATTTATTCTCGTTGATTCAATTCAACCTCATCTGTATAGGTTAGCGTCGTCGAATAATATTCCGACCAATTATCCCGGATAGGTAAAAACAAAACAAGAGCGTATCATCTAAAAAATAAAAAATAAAAAATAATAAAAAAAATTCATTGGCTGCATTAATATGATGATATAAGAAAGAATCAAGATTGTGATACACACTAATAACAATACATAAAAAAATGCATCCTCAAGTGACGCTACATCATATCAATTGGTGATATCAACGCCTCCTCACCACTAGGAGATGCTTCCTTGGACTCACTCTCAACTCCTTCATCTCCTAAATCGACAAAGAGTCTTGATACTTGGAGATCCTCAATACTAGCTTCGTCTGCACTAAGCGGATTCCTTTAAGGAACCCTCAGATGAAGCCCTCCTCTGAACATTGGTGCTCCAAATCCTTCACTTCAACATCAAGAATATGATTACGAACTTCCTGGACATGGTCTTGATTACCGGATAAGGAGTTCTTAAAGTCCTCCACTACCTTCAAGGAGATTTCATTTGCTTCCCGACATTATATGCTCCTTCTCGGAAAGACGATCATGTAATGCTTTCTTCCAATTGAGAGCTCTCTTCTCAAAGTGTCTTGAGTCTTTTCTCTTTAAGTCTGTCCTCACCTCAATCTCATCATGAGTGCGCTCCACCTCGACACTAGAGAGAGAGAAGGAAGTCTACATGCTAGCTCAGCACCCTGGTTAGCGATCCTCCAAAGTTGTCACTTCTTTGGCCTTAACACTCATCTTTCTCTCATACTCGCCTTGCAGATATTTTACCTTCACAAATTTAGTATTTCACTCATCTAAAGAGATACCCAAATGAGCCATGTTTGAGTTACCTATAAAGAAATAAAAAACCATCACAAATATTACACAAAGAAAAGAAGGAGGAAAAGAAGAAAAGAAGAAAGAAGGAAGACAACGTACCAATTCCCGCTTCTGACGCTTGCATATGTGATTTAACACCTCTCGTGAATGTGCCAGAAATGAGCTCCCCATCATGAGTTGAAACAACTAAACTCTCGATGAACGAGGCTAACATCTTTTCAGATATAGTAGTCACTTCAACACATGTCTTCTTTTTCTTTATGGAAGAAATATTGCCACCACCCTGATTTCGTGACGGGCTTCTTGAAAGAACCCTATGAATATGAGGAGACCTTTCATCACCTTTACTTGACCTCTTTAGTGGAAAAGAATGAGATCTCCCTGCCTGGATGGAAAGGCTAACCTTGAACATTCTATCTTCAACTATATATTTGCTAATATGATGCAACTCATGCTGTAAGCTTTCTACATCAGGAACATTAAGAGTTGCCAAGATCTCATTCTCTTCAATCGAATGGATGGAAGGTCATTCAATCTTTCCCATCTCTCAGGAAGGCCTCATTTTTCACAAAGAAGAATCCAGTAGACCAATTTTTAGAGGGATCTCGTGCTGAAAATTCTATCCAATTCTTTATAGTCCGATAAGAAACATGTCCCTGAGTATCACATGTGAATCTACACATTCGGCACAAGTACTTGAAGTCCAAAGTAACATCACGCTCTCTAAAGAAGATAGTCAAACCAACGATGACCACTAAAGCTCGAAATGAAAATTGTGACACCACATATTTTGAAGATCTCAATTAACTTCGGAGCCAGGGAATCACAGTCCATCGAAGAATCATCTCAGAAACAGTAAAGTACCCTGGTGGAGGTGAACGAGCTCGATCAGACTTTTTAGCAACAATGGCCACTAACTCATTAGGGAAGTAAAATTTTCTATGGAACACCATTAAACTATCTGATATGATAGTGGATGATATATCGTTTGTAGCCATCATGTTATGGGTTTTCTTCTGGCCATCACTCTGTGAAAATACATGATAAATAAAGAGGAAGAAATGACAAAAATCTAAAAATTTTGTGAATCAGCTTACTTACCCCAATACTTGGGTGTATCCTTTTTTGACTCTCTCACTCATGGATAGCTTGGGATAAAATTTTTTACTGATCTGACGAAAAAGATACACATACATATGAGAAAAAGAAGAGAGAGAGAGAGAGAGAGAGAGAGAGAGAGAGAGAGAGAAGATACTCCCCTCTAATGATGCTCAGAAATTACCTGCCAAACTTTGAGTCAACGATGGTTCTAGCTAAGCTTCTCCCCACCTTGGCGTTATCAACCGAACCATCCATTGAAGACTCAAGAAGTCCAATTTCCTACAAGAAGAAGTAGAACTACGAGCCTGATTGCTCCAAACCCGGTCCCGACAAGGGCTCAACGCTTCTTCGAGGGAAACCGAGCCTCGCCAGATGAACTACGAGCCGTGATCGCCCAAACCGGTCGGAGGGCAATCAACGCCTCTTTGAGGGAAAGCGGAGCCTCCAGATGAACTATGGGCCTTGATCGCCTCCAAACACGGTCCCACAAGGAGTCAACGCCTCTTCGAGGGAAAACCGAGCCTCAGATGAACTACGCCGCGTGATCGCCTCCAAACCCGGTCGGTCCGACAAGGGCATTCAACGCCTCTTTAGAGGGAAAACCGGAGCCTCGCCGTATGAACTATGGGCCTTGATCGCCTCCAAACCCGGTCGGTCTGACAAAGATAGTCAACGCTCGAGGGAAAATCGAGCTCGCCAGATGAACGGTCTTGATACCAAACTGGTCGGTCCGAAAGGCGCCTCTTCGAGAGAAAATCGAGGCCAGATGAACTACGCCTTGATCACCCGAACGACCTCACTCAAGAAGAAGAGAGCTTTGAAGAAGTGTGCCTTCTCCATGGCTCTTTATAGACCCTTATAGGTAAAAGTAAAATTCATCAAAACCGCCAAAACTACCAAAACCACCAAACTGTCAAAATTGCCGTTGGGTTAGCATGCCGCTCGCTGCACCAGGCCCAACGGCCATGGCGCCAACCGCCCACGCGGACGTAGCCGGTTCGCTCATACCCGCGACCGCACATCGCCGTGGCCCATTCCAACCCGCTCTACCCAACTGGCTGCCGCACATTGGGGAGCGCAGTGCGACGGCCGCCGTGGACAGGCGCGCACTCCACGAGCTGTAGTGGCCTGATGACTCAGAATCTCGTGTGCATATTACACACATCTGCCGCTTTATAGTCATAATTTTGTGCTCCCATGAAGATATGTTCTCTCAAATTGTATGGTTAAAGGACTCTCAAATTTCATTAAAGAATTTGTTATTTTCAAGTATATGACGTTTATATTTTTGGATGATTGAGATAATATCATCCAAAAATAGGGGGCAACTGATATGACAATAAAAATTCTACTATTCAAAGCACGAATCTTGACGTTAAAAGCAATCCGAAGTTGAAACTGGTCAAAATCAAGAACTTAAAATATCATTGGAAATTTTGGAATATCAGTTAAACCCCTAAAAATCTCTCAAACATAGAGTGTTTATAGTCAAATCGAGCGTCTCGACGAGCCGGATCTAACAAGCCCAAGATCTCAAAATTCCGATTTCATTTGGGCATTCAAATATTTAAAATACATCAAATGATCAAAGGGATCATTTTGAGTCGTCCGATGAAGTGGAGTGGTACGGGTTTTGCATGTATTTGAAGACGCCACTTTCCACCCCATGCCTCATTCTCATATGAGGAGCCCAAGAGAGAGGAGAGACCCTAAAGCTTGAAGATCCTCCAAGCACAATCGTAACCACTGACTCGTCAACCACCGTCAGGCCACGATCCCCGCCTGCCGCCAACCAACCTCACGGTCTCCATCATGATAACCTTCATTGTTTCGTTGTTTCGCCATCATCTCGCTACCACTAGAATTGTTATCACCAACATCACTACATCGTTGTTCCTTTATATATACATTAAATCCGGGAAGATTTTGTACTGAAATGATATAAGTGGAAGCTTTTATTTTATGATTTTTCTCTTTTCGAGATTTTCACGTGAAAATTTTTGGAGTTTTCGCTCACTTTTAAATACATGTGTATGTGTCTTTGGATTCAATAAGATAAGGTAATAAACTTTACTCTAACGCAATTGATTTTCAGCATAACAAATTATCATTCTGATCGTAACTCTCACATAACATTTTATTTAACATTTAGAGTTGTTTCTGATCAATTTTATTTTTATGTTGTTTTAAAATATATTTGTTTAATATAATTTTTAATTATTTTTTTTGTTTTTAAAAATAAATAATATTATTTTTTAAATTTTCATAATAACTTTTAAGTATTGTAAGTAATTTTAAAAATAATCATTATCATGAAATATATTTTACTTTTTGAAATAAAATATTAATAAAATAAAATAAATAAATAATTGATTTATGATTAAATGTCTTATTTGATTATCATTATTGAGCTTCAAACTTCAGCTTATTTGTCATTATCAAGCTCGAGCTCTATTCGAGTTTGTTACTAAGCTCGGCTCAAATTGGATTATCGAGCAAGTTAATGAATAGCTTGTTTAATAAAATGAATAAATTTTAATCAAGCTTATTTACGACTAGCTTGTTGAGAAAGATACACGAGCTGTATCATTTAAAGCTTATTAAGTCTGTGCAAGACACCTTAGTTTAAGAATAATTTATGTCCAATCAAGAGATCTTTAGTTTAAGCTTTTATATATTTGTTGAATTTATTCATTAAATTGACTCAAATATCTCAGAAATAAAACTTATTAAGCCTAAAAATATGTAATAATAAATAATAATGTTCAGAAATAAGTCATAATTATGACGTAATTAAGTCATAATTATGGCGTAATAGTTCATTCGATTAGTTAATCAAATGATCATGAATAAATTTTAATCAAGTCGAGCCACCAATCATTTATAGAACGCTTGATTTATTTGTAATCCTAATGAAGTGCAAAAAAAGAGGATGAAATGGATTTCTCGTTGAATCGGCTAAAAAGAAAGTAGTTTTTATCTACCATATTTTTCATATGAGTGAAAAGTAACACGTCGAGGCGTTAAGGGTTTTATTATTACAAATTAACTATTATTAGCAGTGGTCGTCGTCGTATAGGATTCAGCCAAGTGTACGCTTCTAATACGCATGCTCTAATTAGCATGTGCCTAACAGATGCCGCACATGTTTTGGCCACCGTTCTCCTTTTTCTTATATATATTTTTTAATGATAATCTTGCCTACTTTTTAGGTAATAAATTGAGAATATATCTCACAAACAATCATTTTGATAATAAGAATTGAATAGTATCAAAAGATTTTGACTATATTATATTTATAATATATAATATTTAATATTTATATTTGATATAGCATTAATTTAATATTTATAGAGAAATTTAACTATAAATGCCTTATAGAAAAAGAATTTTTGAAATTTTTTGAATATATATATATATATATATATATATATTTGAAATATATATATATCTTAAAGTTTATCTTTGATGAAAATTTTTTGAATATTCTTATATACTCATCATAGGAAGAGTGAAGTCTCTCCATTTCAATATTTTGACCTCATCTTAATTATATCAAAATATTTAGGGTCTGTTTGGGACAGCTTCAGCTATTCAAAAAATTAATGATAGAGGTGCTGCAGAAGGATATGTTATTTAAAAAACTACGATGAGACTTATAAATTTTTTTTTATTTAAGAAAAAATCAAATCAGTTTTGACCATCGCAGGAGTATGTTAGATTGAAAAATGTGGTATTCTTACAGTAGATTTTTCAAAATGCAAGCGAAACATAGTGTCCTAAACGGTACTGTGGTGCAGTGCCTCTGCTCCAAATACGCCCTTGATCACATGAAATAAAATCCACATTGAACTAATGGAAGGTATTACATTGAAACTCTAAGGACTTCATGAGCAATCAAGTTGGAGGATCATAATCCATGAATTCGATTTTATTTATGAAAAACTTCTTCATCTTATGTTCTCAAAGGAGAGATGAGTGAAATCCTGATGGGACTTAAAGAGTTGACATTATGGTGATCAAATCAATATAGATCAATCTATATTTTTTTCTTTTTGTACTATTTATTTATCTTAGTTATTTACTTTATTTATTCTACTTAAACTCTAAAATATTAATTATTTATGGTAATTAACTCACTACAAAAATAAAAGGGAAAACTAAAATCAATTCTTGTTAAGCTATTTTTGAAAAATATTTTATACTTATTAAATCATATTGAAAACAAGATTATGAGTCAAATTTCAAATAATTTATATCGTCTGACTTATTTATTAATCACACATTTATATATGCTTTAGTATTGTTCAAATTTCTCGCGCTTGCTTGTATTGAAACAGAAAGAGAAAAAAATGATGATTATTTAATTTATTTGGTGCATATAACTATTGTCCTTAAAAAATAATATTTTCTTCAACCTAAAATTAAAATAAATAAAAAATGCTTTTTATATAAGAAAATTTTAAAATTTCCAAACCATTCCCTACCCTCACCATTCTCTTGGCTATATGATAACATTTTGTTGCAAGAGGTAAACTTCCCAACAAGTTAGTTTTATTTAGTAAAAACTAATAGTATATGTAATATTTTATTGTTGCCTCCAAAATTATTATTTTTTTCTTCATCTCCACAAGAGTAAACTTCATGGATGGTTCATGAATCATATGTGTGCACCTCATTATTGTAAGAAAAATACATAGATCAAACATTGGGATGGTGAAAATAGTGATAAAACTATGCTATTTTTATTATGAAATATTCTCCAACAAAAGGTATAATGGCTAATGATAAGGTAAATGGCTTCAAGAACTTTTAATCTTTACATTTATTTTATTCTCAAGAATTTATATATAAATTAGGGCACCTCATCACAATTCATAGTCAAGAGAGACTACATGACAATATTGTGAGAATAATCTAGAAAGTATGAGTAAATTTAGCAAACAAAATTAAAAGAGCATGAAAAACACTAGAATTTATCTGGAAAACTCGAAAGTGAGAAAAATTATGGAACCACATCACACTAAAAAATTCATTATGCAAAAAATTAAGAAGAATTGTACAAATCTCTCTTCACTCAAGTCTTGTTTCACACCTCACCTCTATGGCACATTTACTTCACATATATTCTTTGCATAATGAAGAAAACTATCATTAAAACTGCTTAAAAATAAACTCTGCTTCTTCTAGCATTGCAGCGCTGCCAAAGCAGCTCGTAGGCACTGGCTCCTCTATTAGTTTGTCTCATTTACATGTGTTCTAGTGTCACGACGTTCCATTATAGTGCCAATGTGTTAGCTTCTCTATCTTCTTGATAAAATCTCTCAATTAGCTAACCTTCAATGTCGAGGTGTTAGTGTCTATGTCTCTGAAGCAACTCTTTCATTACAAATGCACCATCTAAGCACAACACATTAAAAAAAAAAATTTGGGGACTTCACCCTCGAACACTCAAGCAGGGGCTATGTTGAGTCAACATTACTTCCTCAATTGATCAACATAACCAACTCCATAAAATAATAAATATATGAGTTTAAAGTGTTCTCATATAAACCAAAAGCTATCTAGGTATGCATTATTAAAGTCATCTCTACCTGCAACTCCACAAAGAAAAAAAAAGGTTGGTAAATCAACTCTTGAAAAAGTATAATCGATTTGATTCAATTGTTTCAAAGACAAAATATTCTTAAAATCATATAATTTTATCATATTGAATTTATATTGTCAAAATACATAAAAAATTATAAATTAGATGACTTATAGAAATATTCATAATTTTCTAAATTACTTTTTTTTTATATTTTGTGAATTATATCATTACTTTTCCAATCTTTTATGATAAAATTAAAAACTAAATTATACTAAAAACAAGTCCAAAATATGATAAAATTATAATCAAAATTATATGAAAAATAAAATAAAATCAAAATCAAATTTAAAACATATTTCCTTCTATATATATATAATCCTCATTAAATTAATTCCCTGCAATACATTAATTATACTTCTCGAGTACAAGATTTCAATTTTTACAATAAAGAAGAGGGCACTAATTGACAAAAGACGCGTGTCAACAGTAGTCAACACGTCCATCATTTTTTTAATTCTTTGAGTGTGGTTTTAATATGTGAAACCAAAAGAACTTTTGAGAAAAAAATTTAAAATCCGATATTATGGTTAAATTTTATAAATTATTAAATTAAAATCAAATTAAATATAATATATTTTACATTTATTATAAAAAAAATAAATCTATTAAGTTGAAATCCTTCCTAATTAAAAGTTAGTCAAAGTAATCTAACCTATATATATATATATATATATATATATATATGGAAAAATTTGAGGGCATTAGCCCAATTCATTCCAATGTGTAAAAAGGTTACATGTAAAAAGTAAAAAAATTACAATATGCAGGGACAAGAAGATCTGAATAAAAAATAACTAAAGTGACTTCAACACTAAAGTCTCTCCCTAGGGAGTCTAAGACAAAAAAACAGAGGAAAGTTTGAATAAAAATAAAAATAAAAATGCTGGACTCAAACTCAAAACCAGTAAAAACTGTAGCAGCTTGATATAAGATAACCGACTAGTCGAGAAAGAAAATGACAGAAAGCCTATGGTTTCCTTCAATGTCATCCGATGGGAATCATCGATCCAATATTGATAACCGGTTGCTTTGAAGGCCAACCAACGATTCATCCAGAGGTGTTGCGGTCATCGTCAGGGAGAAATTTTCGTATGAAGCCTTCGAAATCAGGGGGGAGTTGAGAGTGGGGGGAAGAGACATGTTAAAAAGTTATACCCGCCAACCAGTTCTGAATTGTTTGCTTCACATAGGAAGGCCATTTATCTTTAATTTCCCACCTTGAGATTTTATAACCGACACGGCTCTTGATTTGAAGCTTTAGAGCTTGAGAGGGAGTTCGAATAAATCCTGCAATTTCTTTCTTTCCATATAGTATAAACCGACACAGTAGTAATAAGTAAATGCAATTTTTTGATAATTTTATGTGAATGGATATCCACATTACCCAATATATGCTGTAAGGTAGAGTTAAGAAGGAAAAAATTCCCATTTGGGAGGAGACTTCTAATGATATTCATTGAAAAAGTGCATTCGAAAAACAAGTGGCTGTGAGATTCAACTGTGTTATGACAAAAACAACACAACAAAATTGATCCAATGCCTCTCCTTGCAAGCACATCCGAGGTCTTAAGGCATCCCAAGAAGGCCATCCAACAATATAGAGCATAGTTTAAAGAATTCCCTTTGAACCAAATATCCTTATACCAGCTAGTGAGAGGAATGTTTTCAAAAAATGCCATTTTAAAAACCTTATTCAAAGGATTTTTATCCCCTTCCCATGAAATCCAATCAGCTCCTCCATTAATTTGAACACCGTTTATTTTTTCCAATAATAATGAGAATTCAGGATATGTATTCCAAGGGAGATGCCACTTCCTGTCTCTAATAAGAGCACTAACCTTAGCATCGCGTGAAAGACCCAGAAAACTGGACCCGAGCCCCCCTATGAGTTGAATCAAGTTACTATTTTCACACCAAGGATCTGTATAAAGAGACAAGTTACTACCATCACCAACATTATATTTTAATTTAGCCTTAAACCTTTGTCCAATGGATCTCAAATCTTTTCATAAGGAAGAGATTCTATAATTTCAATGCTCCCAGACTGAACCATACTTTTGATCTATTCAACAGGCTACAAGAGAATCCTTTTTAAGAATCTTCCACAGTATTTTTTAGCTTTCTAAATGAATTGAGGACTTCTGCAGAGAGGAGGCCAGTACCTCCCTTTTCCCTTGGAAGAGTTGTTTTAGACCAAGATATAGTATGCAGCTTCTTAAAACCTCCATTATGATAGAAGAAATTAGAGGTGAATGAATCAAGTTTCTTTAATATGCTTTTTGGAATGGAGATAGATCTAAACCAACCAGATAGAAGATTGTTAACAGAAGATCGAATTAATTGAAACATCCCTCCAAGTTAAAGGAATTTGCATTTCCAGCCGTCCAACCATTTATGAAGTTTATCAAAAAGAGTATTGAAATGAGCCACTTTAATATGACCTGCTACCAGTGGAAGACCATGGTAGGTAATGGGAAGGGAACCACTCAGGATATTTAAGTGCTGATCTAAACCCCTCATACTAGCTGATGCATTGGAAAAACAAATTATAGATTTTTCTTGATTGATACTTAAACCCATGTAAGCTTTTAAGGCCTCAAGGCAACTTGATAATGATGAGAGAGTAGAATTATTGGCTTTTCCCATAGTAAGGAGATCATCAGCAAAGAGTAAGTGTGAAACTTCACAGGAACCCACAGCAAAAGGGTTGTATCTTCGGAGATTAACCTCCCTGTCTAGTAAAAAAGATAAGGTGTCAATTGCTATAACAAAGAGGAAGGGAGAGAGGCAGCACTAAGCCCCGAATGAGATATAAACCAGCCTTTAATTTCTCCATTGAGAACCACATAAAATGGGACATCTAATATGCATGCCTCCACCCATTTCACAAATCGCATTGGATAGCCTTTGGCAAGCATCCTATGAATGAGAGATTTACGGTTTATTGAGTCAAAAGCTTTCCTGAGATCGAGTTTAGCTAAGAACATATTCAAGTTTAAGAGAGAATTCCTTGGAGATTTCATTGGCCATGGATAAGCAATCGCAATATCCCTCCCACGAATAAAGGTGGCGGTTGATAAGTGAAGGGAGAGTTTTCTTTAATCTATTGGCCAAAATTTTTGCTATAACCTTGTAGAAGAAATTGCAAAGTGAAATAGGCCTGTAATCAGAAATGCAGCACGAATGTTTCACTTTTGGTATAAGAGAAATCAGGGTATGCTTGAAGCATCTCGGCAGCTTAGAAGAATTGAAGAAATGGTGTATAGCTCTCTTAAATTGCTTCCCGGTTATCTCCCAGGTTGATAAGAAGAACTTGGAATTGAAGCCATCAGGACCTGGAGCCTTATTTACATTAATACTTTTTAGAGCAGAAAGGATTTCCTGATCACAGATTTCAGCCATAAGGTCTTCAACCTGCCATAGAGGGACAGATTCTCCCAATGGGAGATCTAGGGAGTGCCAAGTATTAGCATAATTATAGTTGAATAGTGAAGAGTAGTACTTACAAATCTCCTCAGCCATGGACTCTTGATTAGTAATCAAACCAGAATCAGTGTGTAATTCCCTTATGAGATTGGCATTCTTCCTTTCTTTTATAGAGCTATACAGGAATTTCAGATCGTCTTCAGAATAAGTCAACTAGTGGACTTTTGCTCTTTGCTTTACCCACATGTTCTCTTTACGAATTAATTCAGAGTATTTGTAGTTTGCCTCCTTAACCTCCTGAATTAGAGTTAGGTTTTCTGGATCATGCTCCATTCTACTATAAGCCTCAAATTGATCTCTTTTGGCTTGGTTGATTTGTGAAAGGAGAGAACAAGGATCCCAATTCCTATCCTTGAAAGCTTTTTTGACATTTGCCATCTTCTTAGATAACACAAATAAGGGATCTCCTGTAATGTATATGTTCCAGGCCTCTTTTGTGATTTGAGCAAAATCAGGAGAAAGAGTCCAGTGATTTCTAAACATGAATCGATGGGAAGTGGATAATGCATGCTTTGTTATAATTATAAGAGGTGAGTGGTCTGAGGAAAGGGAGGATGGAACTTTGTAAAAGGAGTTTGGGTACAGATCGAGCCATAATGGGTTACATAAAGCTCTATCAAGTTTGGAGAATATTGGATTGTTCACCTGTTGGTTAGACCATGTAAAGAAAAGCCCCACACTAGGAAGGTCCATTAGTTCACAGTCATTCAAACATCCCTTGAAATCAAGGGAATGATTAAGAGATAGGAGGTTGCCTCCAGATTTCTCCCCACTAACAAGACAACAGTTAAAATCACCCATTACAACCCAAGGTTGAGATTTGATTGCAAGGGATCTTAAGGAGTTCCATGAGTAGATCGGGATAGAGCATCATTTTCTGCATACACACAAGTCATCTTAAAGGATACACCACCTGCTATAGTGATATTACCGTGAATGAGTTGAGAAGTTTTGGAAAGAGGTTTGAAATCTATCTTGGAATTCCATTTAATCCATATTCGACCCCCCGATGCCATTTCGAAGTTCAAACAACTGGCTTCAAATGGAAAGAGGATGTATTTCTTCATAGAGAAGGGGTTGAGCAGGAGCTCTGGATTGATCTTTGTTTCAAGGAGACACAGTATATCAATACTAAAATCTTTGATTAACCGCAAACAGTCACGAATCCTGCCCTCAGCAGAAGGCCCACGAACGTTCCAACTACTCAGGACTGGAAAGGTCATTAAGAAGATGATGAGGAGGGCTTTTTGCCCTTTTTTTGTTTACCTTTGTTGTTTGAAGGTGTAGAATTTTTTGGATTCTCCCCATTGGAAGGGACTTTCCCTGGAGTATTTGGAGTTTTACCTCTCGATTTCAACTGCTCAAACCGGTTAGGAGAATTGGCCGCTGACCTGGTTAAAACTCCTGAGGTCATATGTTCCATTTGCTGATCAAGAGGTTGATCGTTACCAATGAGTTCCTCATTTAGCAAAGAGTTTGCATCAAAATCAGATGTTTCATCTAGGTGAGGGGAGGGTATCGGTGACTGATTAAGATCGGTACATTAAGTTACGCAAGACCGGATTAACTTCCTGTTCCTGGTTTGGGCTCATGGACAGAGTAGGATTGGTGGTGTCACTATTAATTTGAGTGGTGTGATTAAGATTTCGAGAGGTACCTCTAGAGACCGGATTATCTGTAATTGGCTCCTTAGACTTTGCCTGGTTCTGAGGGCACTTGTTCTCAGCATGAGAGAAGGATTGGCATTTGGTGCACAACGATGGTTTCCAATCATATACAATTGCTTGATCAAATTTCATCCCATTTAGATTGATAGGGATCGAATCCGGAAGAGTAGTCGATGTATTTATCTGCACACAAATACGTGCGAATGTTATACGTGCTTTAGTTGCTGTCAAGTTATCCACTGCTAACGGTATTCCAATTTGGCTTGCCACCTTTGAGAATCCTTTCTCATTCCAGCAACATAGTGGAAAATTTGGAAGTTTTATCCAGAGTGGAATCTCTGTGATTTGTTCCTTAGAGGGTCTGAAGTTCCACTTCCATTGCTGAAAGATGAACGGTCGTCCGTTAAGAAAGCACAACCCATTGTCCTATACTAGATATCCCAAAGTTTTTAATGATATTTTAAGTTCTTGATTTCGACCAGTTTCAACTTCGGATCAGTTTGTTTTTAATGTCAAGATTCGTGCTTCGATTAGTAGAATTTTTAGTGTCATATCAATATTAATTTTATTAATAATATTAATCAATATTTTTCTTTAAAATTTTAATTTATGCCCCCAAAAAAAACCTTCTGTAGCCCTGTTCTACAGAACTAATTATAACGCCTTCTCTTGTGGTGTGGAGCTCTCCTGAGGGCATAAGCGTCATCCACTCATCCATTTTGGCCCACCCTTCCGACATAAATAATAGAGTTCTTTAATCCTTATAAAATTTGATAAAATCTTACACCTCATTTTTAAAAAATTTGAGCGCTTAATTATAAATTCTAAAGCTGATAGTAACATAATAACAGTGCTCTATTGAGAAATCCTACAAATTGAGTTATGGGACAGAAATCTTAAATTAAACTTAAAGAGTTTGTTTGGGATGAATTTTGTTTTATATATTATATTTTTTTTATTATTATGTTATTTTAAATCATATTTATTTGGGACCTTTTTGGGATTAGTTTTGTTTATTATTTTTTTTTCAGTTATTTCTAAAAATGTGTTTATTTAATATAATTTTAATTATTTTAAAAATAATTATCATCATTAAACATGTTTTATTTGAAATCAAAATATAATCAACATAAAAAATAAAATAAAAATAAAAACAAAAATGATCCAAACAAGTACTTAATTTATTTTTTAGTATTTTAAATTTTTTACTTTTACATTATTTTGAAAACACTCAAAATAACTTTTTTAAGTGTTTTTAAAATAATTATAATTAAGAAATATATTTTATTTTAAATCAAAAATATAACGTTCGTACGTTCTTCGAGATTTAAATTCAAGGCATTCGAGAAAGAAGCAGGAAGAGTTGCTGCACGTGAAGAAAGGTTGTGGTAGCCGAGAGAGAGAGAGAGGCTGGCGGGTTCTAGGGCTTCGTCGTTCGGAGCTTCCTCAAGCGGCGCTTCCTCAGGTAAGCTCGCGCAGGTGATCACAACTGTTCCACTTTGCTTCTCCCCTCTCCCACGCCCCTTGGCCTCCAGCCCCCTGCTGGAGGCCCGCTGACCTAACCCTCTTTTTCTCCAACATCAATGGCCTCCTTCTTGGCTAATTTCCCCTCCCTCTCCTCCTCTTCACCGAACGGCTCTATTTTAGGAGCAGCTCCTTCTGGGTTCATTTCCTCAAATCCCCCCTTGTCAAACACCCGTAATTGGAAAGATCTCCTCACTCTTCAGAATGAGAAGAGTAAATCCCTTTCTCTATCCTTTGTGCCATCTGATTCTATGGAAGTCACATTTTCCGAAGAAGAGGTGAATGCGGGGAAACACGAATGGAACCTTTCGCTGGTGGGCTATGCAATTGGGAAACGCCCATTTTACGGATCCCTTCTTGCGGCTGTGAGAAAAAAGTGGAAGTTTAAAGGAAGTATAGATCTGCTCACTCTTGAGGGAGATTTTTTTCTTTTCAAATTTTCTTGTTTGGAGGATTATGAAGCTGTTTGGGACAATGGCCCTTGCTTTTTAAACGGGAGACCCTTTATATTCCAGAAATGGACATGGGACTTTAGGCCAACGAAGGAGAATGTTGCTGAAATTCCTCTATGGATTAAGTTGCCAAACTTTCCCCTTTGCTGTTGGAATGATAAGGGGTTTTCTAAGGTAGCTAGTCGGGTGGGGATTCCGTTAGCAGTTGATAACCTCACGGCCTCGAAAACCAGAATCTCTTTTGCCAGAATTTGTGTTCAAGTCAATATATCTTCACCTTTGCCTGATTCCGTTTCCCTGAATCTTAACGGCCAAAAGTTCGAGCAAAAGATCATCTATGATTGGAAACCTTCGGTATGTCCGAATTGCAATACTTTCTCTCACGACTCTTCATCTTGTCCTAGCTCGGCTAAGCAACCAGTGAACAGGGGGAGGGGAAGGAGTAGGAGCAGGGCCCCTCTCCCGCAGGTTCATACAAAGACCATTCATAATAACTCTACCCCCATTGATAATATGCCTGTTGGAAACATTACATTGATATCTTCTGATACTTCTCAGTCTATTTTAAAGGAGGTTCCTGGAATTGACACATTTATTCCACCCTCTTCCTTATCCATTAATGACCTGAACCAAATGCCAGTAACTTCTCCTTCCCTTGGGGATGAACCGCACCTTCCCTACTCTTCCTCTAAATCGATTCAAAGTGAGAACTCCAATGCTACTACTTCCTATGGGTGTCAACAAGATCGTACCTCAAACCATGACAATTCCTCTCCTTCTGGGAAAGGAACACAGGATTTCACAGCAGATAAGGCTAGCCAACATCTCCTTAACACCGGGCAAAAAGGGAATCAGAAGAAAAAGGGCAAAAAGCCCTCTAGTTCATCCAACTCCCAATGATCAGAGGATCCATCGGGTGCTGGAACGTGAGAGGCTTACTAGCCTCTGGTAGATTGGCCGACTGTTCTAGGCTTATCAAAGAACATCATCTTGATATGCTGTGTTTATTAGAAACTAAACTTTCTCTAGCTTCTTTAAATGATCAGGTGTGGGTATCTCGTGCTAAGCTGTTTCCAGGAGAGGTCAGTTGTCATAATTTTGAAAGTTCACCTGGTGGTCGTATTTGGCTGAAATGGAACCCATCTTCAATCCATTTTAGGCCTTTGATGTGTTCATCTCAACTCATCCATGGTGAGGTTACAGTCTTGGGTTCTTCCTCTTTTTTTTGTTGGATTTATGCTTCTAATGAGGCAAGAGATCGGCTGTCTTTGTGGGATTCTCTGAGGAACATCTCATCCTCTATTCGTTCTCCTTGGGCTTTGATCGGGGACTTTAATTGTGTACTTTTTGCTAAAGAGAAAGGGGGAGGGAATCCTATTCCTATCAGTAAAACTTTGGACTTTAAAGATTGTGTTCAGGATTGTGGCATATTGGATCTCCCAAGCACTGGCCTTTTCTACACTTGGTCAAATCAACAACTGGATAACCCGATCTCCTCCAGAATTGATCGTGTTCTCTGCAACTCTCTATGGCTGGACTTCTTTCCCTCTTCCTACTATAATGCTTCCAATCCTCTGTCATCAGATTACTCCCCTCTTACAATTCACCTTGCCAAGCCAATCCAAATCAAACCTAGGTTCATGTTTAGGAATTATTGGACTAAGCATGAGCAATTCAAAGAAGTTGTCCATCAAGTCTGGGCTGGTTATATATCTGGAGACCCATTATTTATCTTCTCAAAAAAACTTCAACTCACTAGGTGGGCTCTTAAAAAATTGGTCTGGGAACCCTCATCTATTAAGCTGCAACTTTCAGATCTTAAACTAGAAATGGATTCTATCTTTCTGGAGTTGGATAGGGATCCCTCTAATCCCATTCTGGCAAGTGCTGCCAAAGGCCTGAAAGAGAAATATCACAACCTTCTTGTGAAGGAGCATTCTTGGGTTAGACAAAGGGCCAAGGCCCATTGGCTAACTAATTCAGATGACGATTTGAAATTCCTGTATGGGTTCATAAAGGAAAGAAGGAGTGTTAATACTATTCGTTCTCTTCAGACTGCTAGAGGCACCCTCACTGATTCTCATGAGATGGTTAGGGAAATAGATAACTTCTTCTCCACTCTTTTTAACTCAAGGCAAAGAATAGACACTGACTCTATTGAATTACCTATCGGGGCTTCTCTATCAAGTGATCAAATTCAGGATCTAGAATTAGATTATTCTAATGCAGAAATCATTACAGCACTCAAGAGCATAAATGAGAATAAATCACCTGGACCGGATGGGTTTAATGCAAAATTCTTCATTCATTGTTGGGACATAGTTGGGGATCATTTTCTTAAAGCAGCTCATTTCTTTTTTAACTCCAGTAAGTTGCCGGATATTTTTAAGCATAGTTTGATCACTCTAATCCCTAAGCATAAGCATTCTAATGCTCTCATGGATTATAGACCTATCTCATTATGTAATACTTTCTACAAGGTTATAGCTAAAGTTTTAGCTAATCGTATGAGTAAGGTTCTCCCTTTCATAGTGCATAGCTCTCAAGCTGGTTTTATCAAAACAGGATATCGATAATGTGGTGCTAGCTCAGGAAATATGCTATGATTTCAATTCTTCCAAGACAGAGGGGAGGTTTATAGCTAAACTGGATCTAAAGAAAGCTTTTGATATGGTAAACCGTGAATTCCTTTTGAAAAGGCTTAGAGATAAAGGCTTTCCTCTCTCATATTCTGTATTAAGGCTTGTATAACTAATGTTCCTTTCTATAGTTTTAATGGGGAAATAAAGGGTATTTTGTTCTTCTAATGGGATTAGAGGTTGTCCTTTATCTCCATTTTCAGTTATGGACTCACTTGTGTTCTCTTCTCTGAACTCATTTTTATCTACACACATGAATCTAAACATTGATTTGAAAAATCCACTTATTTGTTTTTTTCTAAAGGCGAAATGTAACTTCCGGTGGTGCGTTCTTGTTAATGCATCTTCTTTCCATTTAACTACTTGGGAATTCGATACTGAGGACCTCCTAGAATACTACACTTTAATTCTTTAATTGACAAAATATATAAGTGGCTTGCTGGATGGAAAAGTAAACTCCTTTCCTTTGGTGGGAGATACCAACTCATCCGATCCTCAATTAATGGATTATTGTCTTATTGGTTCCTTTCGATTCTTTGTTCTAAAGGAGTTTTGAAAAAAGAACTTCGATAACTTCTTTTCATAGTGGAGACTGTAGGAAACTTCACACAATCTCTTGGAATCAAACCACTCTCCCAAGGGATCGTGGGGGTACGGGTCTCACCTCTTGCTCCTCTTTATACACCATCTGCAAAGCCAAACTGCTTGGGCGGCTTCTTAATGGTCATGCTTATGCTAGCTCTTGGCTGACGAACAAATACGGCTCCTTATGGAGCAAAGCTTCAGATCGGATATCCTTCCATTGGAAAGAACTCAGAAAGGTGGCTGCTAGGTTCAGAGGTAATTTGCAACTTAAGGTGGGCAGAAATTCTCACTTCTCTCTTTATTTTGATCCTTGGTGCGAGGGCTTATCTATTTTTGAATTAATGGGGCAACAATGTTTCTCAATATTCAATAAACATATCCTATCAAAACTGAAGGATGTAATTCATAATGGTAGTTGGGTTCTCCCTGATGCTTTGAAACAATTCTTCCCTGATTGTTTTAATCGTATATGCAAAGTTAGTATTTCAAATGAAAGTGACTTTATAATTTGGGAGGGGAAGAAGGAGCTCACATCCAAGCTGATCAAACACTCAATTTTCCAACACTTACCTATTGTTAATTGGCATGAGGATATTTGGTTTAAAGGTATGGCAGTAAATCAAGCTTTATTTTGTTGGATGGCATTTTTAGGTGGGCTCAAAACCTCTGATATGCTTTCTGCTAGGGGCATTGGCACTAATTTCATTTGCTGTTTTTGTAAAATGGAGTTCGAAAATCATGCGCACCTCTTTTTTGAATGCTCCTTCTCAATGTCTCTTATCAGATTAATTTTGCCTAACGGTTACTTCCTCCTCTTAAATATGCCTTTGGCTCAAGTGTTGAGCTCCTTCTCAACATTGGAGTCCAAAGTTCTTAGAAGATTTTGTAGTCTGGTTACAGCTATGTATCATATTTGGAAAGAAAGGAATAGGAGATTTCACTTGCAGGTTGAGTCATCTCTTTCTGAGCTCCTTTCTTTGATCAGAACCCAAATCGGGTTTAAATTAAGGAGATGGAAATTCAAATCTACTTGGCTGCTTGTTATTACCTTTCGAGTTGGAGAATAGCTAATACATAATATTCATTGATCAATAATGCTGTTATTTTTTGTCTTGTTGAAGAGGGATTTTTGGATGTTTTGTTGTCTTTGTTTTCCGGATGTTGTTTTCTATTCGGTTTATCCGATATCTTGGTGTGTGGTGTGTTATTGGAGAGGATGTCTGTTTTGTCTGTTTTTCTTTTTCTGTGCCTGCCCTTATTTCGATCGGATGATCTTACTTGCTGTTTCTGAGTCTCTCCCTGATTCTGTTGGGCTGTTTCTGCAATGCATTTTTATTGATGAGGGCTTTTTGGATGCTAGTAATTGGTTCCCAGGTTGTTGTATTGTTCCATTTCTGTTTCACCTGGAACTTGGTGGCTGTGGTGTGTTGGAATTCCTGGAGGAGAAGGTGCACTGTCTTGTTCTTATTTCGGCTGCTCTTGGTACTCTTTTAAATGCGGTTTTGGCTATGGCATGCGACCTTTCTTTATGGCATATCTTCTTTCTCGTGTTGGAAGTCAAAGGAAAACGACATCACCTTGATCTTCTTTCTTGCAGCTTTTGTTATTTTCTGCTGCTGCGGTTTTGGTGGTGCTATTGGTTGCTCTTGGAATGGACAATGATGAGGATATTCTTGCACAACTATCTCTTGAATTGGTCCTCCTCGCTGGACGGTCTCTCTGCAACCACGATCCCTTTTGTCATCGAACAGATTCTATTTCCGGCCAGTTTTTGGGGGATTGTTTGGAGGGCGGCTTGACAACCGTGAGGGGACTCTCAAGTCCCTATATGATGGTATTGCTATTGTGCTAGTTTTGGACATCTCTGATGTATTTTGTATCCCTGAGTCCAATGAGGTTTTAGCTCCTTTTTTTCTTGTAGGTTTTTCTTTTCAGCTATTGTAGTTCATTTTGTTTCTAGAACTATTGTTCTAGTTGTTGTGTTTTTCCTTTGTGCTTCAGTCCTGTAAGGGATTAGTCTTCTTGTAACTTTACTTTTGGAATACAATTGGGCTACGGCTCTTAACCTTTTCCAAAAAAAAAAAAAAAAAAAAAAGAAAGAAGCAGGATGTCAAGCAACATCGAGAGATAAAAAATGCTGATTTTATCTTCTTCTTCTTCTCTCTTATTACAGCTTGTGTGTTGTGAAAGCTAAAATATTTAATTCTAGTGCCATTAGCACGGCGCAATGTTAACACGGCGTTAGATGTGACCTAAAGCGACGACATATTTGTCGAGTTCTCATTTGGGTGATCGTCTATCCGAGATTCTTTTCCACCGTAGATAAGTTCAAAGCACTAGATGTCAAACTATAATAATAAAATATTTCGATACTACATTAAAATTTATCAAGTTAAATATGAATTTTGAAATAGTATATATATTTAAATTTATAAAGTTAATTTAAAAATAATCTAAATTTTAATTTAATAAAATTATAAGTGATATGATATTTAAAATACTACTAGTCAAAGCACGAATCTTGATGTCAAAAGCAAGTTGATCCTAAGTTGAAACTAGCCGAGATCAAGTACTTAAAATATCATTGAAAACTTTGAGATATCAGTTAAATCCCTAAATAGCTCATAAACATGGAGTGTTTATAGTCAAATCGAGCGCCTTGACGAACCGTATCTAACAAGTCCAATATCTCATAATTCTGACTTCATTTGAGCATTCAAATACTTAAAATACATCAAATGATCAAAGGAATCATTTTGAGCCGTCCGATGGAGTGGTTCGGATTTTACATGTATTTACAGAAATGTCACTCCTCTAATCTATAAATAGCACATCATTCTTCACATGAAGGGAGCCCAAGCAAAAGAGAAGAGAGCTCTAAAGCTTGAAAATCCTCCAAGCATAATCGTGCCACCACTCGGTGCCGACCCTCGTTGGTTGCCACCGCCACCGGTGCGTCGGCCGCCCGCCAATCCTCATCGTTGTCAATCTCGTGCCGGTCGCACCGACCAACATCGGCCGCGCGTCGCCGTCAACTATCGTCGCCGGTCATCATCGCCGACCATCGTCGGTCCGCATGGCGTCATCGCGGTCATCTTACGGTCATGACGACCTTCATCGTCGATCGCGCCACCACTATTCTCATTTACTGAACTGGCGTGGTATATATAAAGTTGTTATCGATTCGAGATTCCCATTGTCAGCCCTTTTCGTATACAATTATGTAATCCCGTTATCAGGAAATTTTTGTACTCTGAAACAAATACATAGTGGAAGATTTTTACTGGGCTAGGCCCCGTGACTTTTTCCCTCTTTTCGAAGAATTTTCACGTAAAAATTCTGGAGTTTTCTTACTAAATTATCAAACATCGTGTGTGTCTTTGGATTATAACAAAGCTAAGATTTTATTCTATCATATGGTTTTCTTTCAACAATTTGGCGTTTGGAAAAGAAAACTCATCAATCACAATTTCTGAACACCGCATCAGCCAATAGCGATACTCAAATGAGCCTCCTCCGACTCATCACTCGAAACCAATCTTGAACCAAGGACTCAAGCTTACGCCTCACTTCCCGATGGCGTGACCTATCGGTGAAGAAGCGAGAATCTCTTTAGAATATCGTATGCGCCGAATGGAAGAGTCTCAAAGTGAGATGATCCTACTTTTACGAGGAACACGACAACCACTACCGCGACAAACACATCTCTCCCAAGATCGATCGTTAGCCACAGGAGGTCAAAATGCTACTCTTGACCGGGTTCCTCCACCGGCCGTGATCGATTGCCTTGACTACTAGTTCTACTCATCCATCACGTGTAACTCAACCGACTAATAATCCACCAATTATTGCTGGTAGCTTGGCATGTTCTCGTCCTGTTGACCACACTCGTCATGTTATACGTGCAAAATTATGACGCTTAATGCAAGACGAATTTCACCTTAAAGATAGAAATCATCCTCCCCCTTACCGTGGCTATGAGGAGTCCTCACCTTTAGCTGAAGCTATCCTTCAACATCTTATTCACGTAGATTTCAAGCTTCTGAGTATAGATTCCTATGATGGGGCAACTGACCCATATGAACACATCGATCACTACAGAACCATCATGCATATCCACGAGCTCTAACACACCTGTTTTGTCAAGTTTTCCAGGTCACCCTTAAGGGTCGCCGCTTGGTTCTACTCCCTTCCAAGGGGATTCATCCATACCTTTGACGAACTCGCCAAGATTTTTGTAGAACAGTTCATTGCAAACCGGAGGATCATAAAAGATTCCTCTCATCTCTCCGACATTCGTTAAAATGAGGGTGAATCACTTAAGGAATACTTCCAGAGGTTCTCCTTAGAAGCTCGTCAAATACCCAGAGTAGACCCTGAACTATTAAGAGGAGTTTTTCTTGGAGGACTCCGTCGGCCTTTACTCATCCTTAATCGAGATACTATCGCTCATATGCCTTGGTTCATCATTATGGAAGCACAAATTTCGTCGATGAGGCTATTAATGTCCATTGCAAATAATTTGAACAATCTACAGAAAAATGTAAAGCCGAGGGAAGCGGATAGTCCCATCAAAAGAAGCAACAAGGCGTGATCTCCCTCCCACATCATCAACAACGTGAACCGACCAAAAAGAAATATACATCGCTGAACACATCTCGTGTTAACATCATGATGGCTATTCGAGATGAAGAAACCATCAAGTGGCCACATCTACTGAAACCAAATTCAGGAAATCAAGAGCAATATTGTCACTTCCATCGAAGTCGTGGACATACTACTGAGGCATGCAAGAAGAAATCGAGAGGCTCATTCAACAAGGATATCGTCGATTTGTGAAGAGAATCGTCACAAACATAACTCCAACTGGGGGGCAACTAGGACAATCATCACAGAAATAACAAAATAGTCATCAAACAGTTGGGGAAATTGAAACAATCGTAGGATGACTGATACTATTTAATCGAGTTCTCATTACCACCTCTGAAGAGCTAGAGTTAAAGAAATCTCATATTAATCATTCCATCACTTTTAATGACTCAGACTTAATAGGAGTCCATGTTTCTCATCAAGATCCACTTATCATGCAGGGATAGATGACCCATGCTATAATGTTAGAATTTTGATTGACAATGGGAGTTATTGATGTCTTATTTTACTCCACATTCCTTAGCATGGGCTTGGTTAGGGAAAAGCTCCAACCAGTTGCAGGACCATTATACAAGATTGATAATCGCTCTGTGTGAGTAGAGGGGACAATCACCCTTCCTATTGTCTTTAGAGAATTCCCTCGATAAGTGACTCATTCAATCCAATTCATGTGTCAAGTCGGACTTCGCTTCTATCTTGGAAGGCCCCTCCAATCAATTTTCGGTGCTATCACTTCAGTGTCTCATCTTAAGATGAAATTTTCAACCCCCATTGGGGTTGGGGTGATCTATAGAAATCAACAGATAGCACAATCATGCTACCTCAGACAAGCTTAACCACGCCCTTCTGTGACCTTCAGCATCGAAGATTTTAATTTTTGAGATGAAGAAGTATCCAGAAACTTCACACAGCAGAAGATCTTGCTCTCGGAAAATACATGACTTCTTGCAGAAATCAAGACATCTTGGAGTCAGCGGATATGTCGGGTCTGATGTGATCATGCACTCCCTCAAGATTGATCCAATATTCAAACCGATCATCCAAAAGAAGCAGAGTTTTACACCTGATTGCATCCAGGCTATTGAACAAGAAGTTAATAAGCTCCTAAAAATGAGATTCATACGAGAGGTACATTACTCTACATGGCTAGCAAATGCTGTCATGGTTAAGGAAACAAATGGAACATGGATGTGTATTGATTACACTAACCTTAATAAAGCTTGCCTGAAAGATAGTTTTACTTTTTCTCGAATTGATCAATTGGTCATCTGCGTCACGGACATCAAATGCTCAATTTTTTGAATGCTTACTCTGGTTACAACCAAATAAAAATGGATCCAACAGATGAAGAAGCCATAGCATTTCAAACATATAAAGGTTTATACTATTACCAAGTTATGCCGTTTGGGTTAAAAAATACTGGTGCTACCTATCAACGTCTTATGAATAAGATTTTTAAAGACCTATTAGACCGCACAATGGAGGTATATGTGGATGACATGTTAGTAAAAGCTTGGAAGAATCACAACATATTTACTTAAAATATGCTTTAACCTTCTTTGGCGTTATAACATGCGACTTAACCCGACCAAGTGTGCTTTTGGGGTTACGTTGAAAAAATTTCTTGGGTTTATGGTAACCCACCGTGGGATAGAGGTCAATCTCAACTCTCAAAGATATGACTCCTCTGAAAAATATCAAAGAAGTTCAACATTTGAATGGACGAATTGATGCCTTATCCCATTTCCTAGCCCGTTCTGGGGATATATACTTGTCATTCTTTAAAATATTAAAGGGAGCTAAAAATAATTTAATTTTGGTAATGAATGTCGGACTTTTGAGCAACTAAGGAAGTATTTAGCATCTCCACCTCTACTATCCAAGCCTATTCAAAGAGAGATGTTATACTTATACCTCGCAGTCTCTTCCCACGTGATAAGCTCAATTTTAGTGCGAGAAAAAAATAGGATACAATGACCAATTTACTATGTCAGCAAAATTCTCTCTGAAATAGAAAGTCGTTATCCACTGGCAGATAAGGTGACTCTGGCTTTAGTTTTCTCAGCGTAAAAATTACGTCTATACTATTGACGTTTATACTCATTTATCATTAAATGTCATTCTACAGAAACCAGAGGCATCTGGGAGGTTAATTAAATGGTTTATAGAATTGGGAGAGTTTGATATCCATTTCCTATCTCAGCCTGATATAAAGTCTCAAGTACTCGTAGACTTTATAGTGGAATGCAGTGCCCCAACTCCAAATGAGTTATCTATTACACGCCTTTCATCTCCTCAATGGACCCTCTATATTGATGGAGCTTGAAATCTTGGTGTCGAGAATCTTACTTATTTCCCCCTAGCAGAATACCTTAGAGTATGGACTTCGCCTAAAATTTTTTGCAACTAATAATATGGCTGAATATGAGGCTCTCATCGTAGGGTTGAGACTAGCCATCAATTGTGAAGCTCAAAACTTAGTGATTTACACTGACTCTCAGCTTGTTGCCTCCCAGGTTGAGGAAAACTTTAACACTCATAATCCTCAGCTGGCGTAATACCTCAACTTAGTAAAGTTACTTTTGTCCATTTCAAGATACATCAAATCATTCACATACTGCGAGAGAAAAATACTCGAGCTGACGCTCTCGATAAGCTTGTTATATATACTACTGGAGATCTATTTAAGAGAATGCATGTTGAAGAAATATATTTTCCTAGTATCCAAGTGTCATGGCTAATACAAGCAATTAATGAGATAAAGGAGCCTTCATGGATGGACCCCATCCATCTTTTCTACAAGAAGGGACCCTCCTGAAGACCCAACTACTTTAACTCGTCTCCGAAGATAAGATTCAAACTTTATTATTATTGGAGGTGAACTATACAAACGAGCTTCTTTTAGGCCATACCTCAAATGCCTCTCACCATCAGAGGCCGATTATACATTAAGAGAGGTTCACTCGGGGATATGTGGAGAACACCTACAGGAAGGCTAGCCTTAAAATTATAAGGCAAAGGTTCTATTGGCCTATGATGAAACAAGACGCCTTGGAGTTCACAAAAAAATATGCAAGTTGTAGTTGTACTCTAACCTCCCTCACATGCCACATATAGAGCTCTCATCCATTCAAAGCTCATGGCCTTTTTCTTAGCGGGGAATTAAAATCATGGGACCTTTTCTGATAGCATCAGGGCAACGAAAGTTTATCATTTTAGCCGACGACTACTTCACTAAATGGGTGGAAGCCGAACCACTCGCTAAAATCATGGAGGTAAATGCTAAATAATTTATTTAGAAAAATATAGTATGTCGATTTGATCTTCCTGCAAAGATCATCACTGACAATGGAACCCAATATACTGGAAAAATCTTTACATCCTTTTGTGAAGATCTTCACATTCAGCTGCTGCATACGGCTGTAGCACATCCTCAAACTAACGGACAGACTGAAGCTACCAACAGGACTATACTCAAAGGACTAAAAACACATCTTGAAAAGGCTAGGGGCAATGGGTTGATGAGCTTTCTAATGTTCTTTGGGCTTACCGCACTACATTGTGAACCCCGACTGGTGAGACATCATATAACTTGTGCTTCGGTACAGAAGCTATTATGCCAGTAGATATCGGAGTTTCAAGTCCAAGAGTTCAATTATTCGATCATGATGGTAACGAAGAAATACTCCGACAGCACTTGGACCGACTCCCCAAAACTCGTGACATGGCCCTACTTCGGACTGCTTCTTATTACCAAAGGATAGCTCGTCACTTCAACAGAAGAGTAAAACCTCGTCCCAATCTGTCGGTGACTTGGTCCCGTGAAGTCTCGAAGCTGCAGGCAAAGGGCCTCAACGCAATAAACTCTCACTTCTTTGGGATGACCCATATGTAATTATAGCTATGGTCAATCCAGGAACATTCAAGCTTAAGGATATAGAGGGAAAAACTTTACCTCGAACTTGGAACACTGAGAATCTCAGAAAATATTATCAGTAATTCCTACTGCATAATTATTGCAACTTTTATTTTGTCATGTTTGTCATTTCCTCTTCAAACTCATATCTGTATTAAAATTATCTTATGATTGTATCACCGACCTTATCAGAGTAATGAATTAATAGTTTTTTCTTTCAAGCTTGCATATAAACAATCTCCTTCATTTAATCCTCCCACTTGAGAAATGTGCAACTCACGTTGTATCTCAGTCCGGGCATGATCAATCCCATGGGGACTTGATGGGACCTCTTCAAACAATAGAAGTTAAGTAACACTTTGGCTAATACCTAGGATATGTAAAAGGTCCTTGGTGGATATCCCGGCCTCTTCCATACATGTAAGATGCCAAATAATATTTTGATTAATACAGGGAGGCAAAAGGTCTTTGGTGGACATCCCACGACCTCTTCCATATAGGTAAGATGTCAAGTAATGTTTTAACTAATACCTAGGATATGCCAAAAGGTTCTTGGTGGACTTCCCACAGCCTCATCTGTACAGGTTAACGTCGTCGAATAATATTTCGACCAATCACCCCGGATAGGTAAAAATAAAACAAGAGCATATCAACTAAAAATAATAATAATTTTTATCATTGATAGTATTAACATGATGATATAAGAAAAAATCAAAATTCTGATACAAAATAATAACAATACATAGATAAAAGAAAAAAATGCATCCTCAAGTGATATTACATGATATCAACGTCCTCCTCACCACTAGGAGATGCTCCCTTGGACTCACTCTCGACTCCTTCATCTCCTGAATCTGGCGAATGGACTTCAGATACTTGGCTGGGAGATAGATTCTCGATATTAGCTCTGATTTTACGATGTCTAAGCGGATTCCTTTTAGGAACCATCGGATAAATCCCTCCTCTAAACATTGGTGCTCTAAGTACTTTACTTAAACATCAAGAATATGATTACGAGCTTCTTGGACATGGTCTTCAATAGTATCACGATAATCCATGGAGTTCTTAAAGTCTTCCATTACCTTCAAGAAGATTTCATTTGCTTTCACTTCTGACATTATAAGCTCCTTCTCAGAAAGACAATCTTGTAATGCTTTCTTCTCCAGTTCGAGAGCATTCTTCTCTATTTCAAGTGCCTTGAATCTTTTCTCTTTCTGGTGAGTCTCTGCCCTCACCTTAATTAGCTCATCACGAGTGTGCTCCACCTCCTGATGCTGGAGAGAAAGAGAAGTCGACATGTGCATTAGCTCAGTTCTACACCCGCTTAGCTGATTCTCCAAAGTCGCCACTTCTTTAGCCTTAACACTCATTTTTCGCTCATACTCGCCTTGCAGATATTTTACTTTCACAAATTCAGTATTCCACTTGTCTAGAGCGACACCCAAATGAGCCATCAGCCTTAATATTTGAGCTACCTAAAAAAACATCACAAATGTTACACAAAGAAAAAAGGAAAAGAAGAAAAGAAGGAGGAAGAGAAGACAACGTACTAATTCACCTGCTCATTGATGTCTAGTGCATACGTGTTTTAACACCTCTTTAGGAATGTGCAGCTTCAAGAAATGAACTCTCCCATTATGAGTTGAAATAGCTAAACTCTGAGAGGCCAACTGGGGGCGAACATCTTCTCCGCAGATATTTTACGTAGTCACTTCGGCATAGCGCTACTGTGTACTTCTTGAAACATTGCTACCATCGTGATTTCATAACGGGCTTCTTGAAAGAACCCTATGAATATGAGGAGACCTTTCATCACCTTTACTTGACCTCTTTAGTGGAAGAGCATGAGATCTCCCTGCCTGGATGGAAAGGTCAATCATGAACATTCTATCTTCAACTATATATTTGTCAATGTGACGTAACTCATGTTGTATGCTTCCTGCATCAGGAATATTAAGAGTTGCTAAGATTTCATTCTCTTCAATCAGTAATGGATCTCGAAGATCATTCAATCTTCCTCATCTCTCAGGGAGGCCCCACTCATTTTTCACAAAAAAGAATCCATTAGACCAATTTCTAGATGGATCCGTCGAAAATTCTATCCAATTCTTTATAGGATAAGAAACATGTCACGAGCATCACATGTGAATCTACACATTGACACAAGTATTTGATATTCAAAGCAACACCACGTTCTCTAAAGAAGATAATGAAACTAACGATGATCACTAAAGCTCGAAATAAAAATTGTGACAAAGCTACATCATATATTTTAAAGATCTCAATCAACTCGGGAGCCAAAGGGAATCGCAGTCCCACACGAAGAATTATCTCAGAAATAAAAAAAGTATCCTAGCGGAGGTGAACGGGCTCGATCAGACTTTTTGGAAGCAATAACCACCAACTCATTAGGAAAGTGAAATTTCCTGCAGAACACCATTAAACTATCTGATGTGACAGTGGATGGTATATGTCACAGTGTCATACTATAGGTTTTCTTCGCCATCACCACAGAAAATACATCATAAATAAATAGAGAGAGAGAGAGAGAAATGACAAAAATTTGAGAATTTTGTGAAGCAACTCACTCACCCTAATACTTGGGCATATCCTTTTTTGACTCTCTCACTAGCGGACAACTCAGGATAAAATTTTTTGCCTACGATCTGACCAAAAGGATACGCATACATATGAGAAGAAAAAGGAAGAATTTATTCCTCTCTAAGGATGTTCTGAAATTACCTGTCAAACTTTTCGAGTCGTTCGAATGATGGTTCCTAATTAACGCTTCCCCTCCATTTTTGCAGTTATCAACTGTTGAACCATCCATTGAAGCTTCAAGAAATCCAATTTCCTAAAATAAGAAGTAGGAACTACGGGCCCTGATCACCTAACCCGGTCGGTCTGACGAGGACAGTTGACGCCTCTTTTGAGGGAAAACCGGAGCCTCGCCATATGAATAATGGGCCTTGATTGCCTTCGAACCCGGCCGGTCCAACAATGATAGTTGACGCCTCTTTCGACGGAAACGGAGTCTCCGTATGTATGGGTCTTGATCACATCGAATGACCTTCTCCTAAGAAGAAGAGGAACACTAGAGCATATGAGGTGTATGTCTTCTCCCTTGTGGGATTTTATAGACCACTATAGGGGTAAAGGTAAAAAATCAAAGAAAACTCGCAAAAATGGGTGAAAACCGCGAGAAAAATGGACCAAAACGGACAAAAATGGACAAAAAACTCCTCATCGATGTTGTTTGCGCCAGCGCACGTCTGAGGTGCCCTGACGCACGCCTCCACGGCGCATGGCACCATGGGCGTCGCATGCGCCAGCGCTGCAAAATCTGTAAATTTTGGATGGGTCCATAACCGAAACCTTGCACGCATGCATACATATCGCACGCACACTACGTGATCATAATCTTGTGCTCCCATGAAGATCTGTTATCTCAAAATGTATGGTTAATGGACCCGCAAATTTCATTGAAGAATTTGCTATTTTCAAGTATTTGGCGTATATATTTTTGGATGATTGAGATAATGTCATTCAAAAATAGGGAGCAACTGATATGACACTTAAAATACTACTAGTCGAAACACGAATCTTGATGTCAAAAGCAAGTTGATCCTAAGTTGAAACTAGCCGAGATCAAGCACTTAAAATATCATTGGAAACTTTGGGATATCAGTTAAATCCAGTTCTTAAATATAAAATGTTTATAGTCAAATCAAGCGTCTTGACAAGCCAGATTTAACAAGTCCAAGATCTCATAATTCTGACTTCATTTGAGCATTCAAATACTTAAAATACATCAAATGATCAAATGAATCATTTTGAGCCGTCCGATGGAGTGGAATGATTCTGATTTTGCATGTATTTACAAAAACGTCACTCCTCTAATCTATAAATAACCCCTCATTCTTCACATGAAGGGAGCCCAAGCAAAAGAGAGGAGAGAGCTCTAAAGCTTGAAAATTCTCTAAGCATAATCATGTCACCACTCGACGGTCGTCGACCACCCCCGTTGGTTGCCAACCACCGCCGCCGTCAGCCACCACTACCGATCCTCATCATCGTAAATCTTCATCACTGGTCATCACTGCTGACCACTATCGCCGGCCATCATCGCCGTCAACCATCATCGCCGGTCATTGACTATCGTCGGCCATCTTCGCTAGTCATCACCACGATGACCTTCATCGTCAGTCGCTAACCCCCGCTGTTCACCATCATCTACTACCACTAGCAATTGTTACAACCTGAGCGTGGCTATATAGCTGTTGTTGTCTGATTTTGAGATTCCCATTGTCAGCCCTTCTCATATACAATTCTGTAATCCCATTATTGAGAAACTTTTGTACTATGAAACAGATACATAGTGGAAGATTTTTACTGGGCTAGGCCTCGTGATTTTTTCTCTCTTTTTGAGATTTTTCTATGTAAAAATTCTAGAGTTTTTTTTATTAATTCCTCAAACATATGTGTGTATACTGGATTCCGTAACAAAGCTAAGGCGCAAATTTTTATTCTACCACAACTGGTTTTCTAGCACGCAATAATAAGTAAATTAAACATATTGATGGGAGATGTCCACCTAGATCATGAATAAGTCAATTTGAGTCTAAATGAGTTTAGGTCAAACTTCATAAGCATAATTGAAATATTTGACATATTAATTGAATTGTCAAATAATCTCCAAATATGATATGTTTATAGTTAAATAGAGCTAGTCAATGAGAGGAATCCAACGAGTTTAAGATCACTCAAATTTGAAGTCATTAAGTCACTTAAATCATCAAGAAATCATTTATGATCAAGAAAATCAATATGAACCATCCGATGGAGTATTTTGAGATGTTAGCTAAAGTTACCAAGATACCCCTCCCAAAATACTATAAATAGGATTCTATTATTATCTTGAAAAGGAGAAAATGGAGGACACTTAGAAGAGAGGTGAAAAGCTAAGCTTAGAAACTTAAAATCATTCACCACTAACAATCATCATCCATCTTTGACAACCATTGTTGACCACCATTAATGGTCATTTACAACCCAACCACCATAGAATTATTATAATTTAATTTTAAAGTTATCTTATCTAATGTTCTATACACAATCTTGTATTTTCTTCTTTATTTTTGGAGAAGAGAAGAACTTTATAAATCAAAATATATAATGAATTATTTGAGCTGGGCAAATCCTTGTGTGTTTTTCCCCTTTCTTGGGCTTTTTAACATTAAAATTATTATGTTCCCCATACTTTCTCTAATTATCTATATACATGTTAGACTTTCATGCAAAACTATAACTTAAAGAATTTTACTTTACTGCGGTGATTTTTTTTTACATGGAACATCTCCATAATCTTCCAACAATTGCTTGCCATTGCCACATAAACTAAGTGACAAGTGTTTGTGTATATATGTATGTATGTATATATATATATATATATACACACACACCATAGATATATGAGAGAGAGAGATCATCACCCCTTTTGAATTTTAATAATACAATCATCTAACATAAGAGAACCAAACCACTAATCCTTTTATCATTGTTGTATAGTGATTGTGGGCTCAAAATTCACCGACTTCTCGTGATGAAGAGTATGATATGTGTGTCGATGTAATTTTTAAAAGGCAGGTGGAATAGTAGATAAAACACTACCCAGAGATTTTGTCCTCATTTTGTGAGGACTTTAGATCTGGTTCCAGGTTTCTTATAGGCGCAAGCACCTATAGTTAATTACTCCTCTCAATGCTGAGAGAGAATTTTCAATTAAGGCTAGTCGTTAGATTGCTAAATGCATAGCGTATAGTAGCAGCAATGTGGAGTTTTAGAATTTAGATTTAGAATTTATAAAATTCATCATTATTAGCTTAAGGCAGACGGTTGGGGGAAAAATGATGTGCCCGATCTAGATCCTATGGTTCCGTCATCCCGACTTCAGTCTACTTAGTTAGAGGAGGTAGTTAACTTGAGAATGATCCTTATGAACATGAGTTACGTCGTCCAAGAAATCTTTGTAGACTTAATATGGTGTTTGTCTAAGGAGACAATCTCAAGTTTATCTTAGCTGACAGTGAGTTTTTTGCCCTATCAGGTGTACCCTATGATTAATAACTCAAAGGGTAGAGCCATTGGGGCTGAATACGACATAATCATAAATAATGGTTCTATTTGGAGGCAATCACTTGATGAGGACTCGTAAATGCGCATCATATGTGGAACTCGCTAAAACATGAGGACACGTCACGTCCTTACTAGCGTAAGATTGATTGAAAGTGAACATAGTAAAACTTGATTTGATATTGTCTCCCTTATGAGCTAGAATTTTTTAATTTGTCACCTCCGACAAATAATTACAGAATGTGGGTTGGATTTTAGCTTTAAATTTTTACATATTGAATTTCATTAAAATATTTTTAGATTGATACTTAATTTGAGTTAATTTGATTTGAAATTCGAATCGCATTTTGATAGAAGTATCCTCTTTGGTTGAAATCACCATTCAGCATAGCCATCATCGAGGTTTATGAGTTTGCTTAGTCATTTAATTCATTATTTTAGATTCTAAGGACTTTATTAGTTTAATAATAGATTATCAGATCTATTGTCATATGACAGAATCAGCTTCTCAGATGTTTCAATAAGCTGAAATTCTTATAATAATTAGATTTTTAAGTTTTTTTAACCCGGACATAGTCTTAAGACTAAACTGGGAAGCAACCTGCGCAGTATTCTTAGACACTTGAATTTAAGCATTCAACATAATGTCGGGCCCATATGGGTATTTAGTAATTCAGATAATTTTATGTTTAAATTATAAGAGTGATTTTATATTTTTATTTAATTCTAACTTAGCCTGCGCAGTTTTTTTAGACATTAAAATTTGCACTTTAAATCTCCATGTCCGAGCACATATAGATATTTATAGTTTAGATAATTTCATTTAATTAATGAAATCATTAATTTTGAAAATCATAATTAAAATAAAATTCTTTAATTTTTGGATTGAAAGAAAGTTCCTTCATTTGTGCAGCATTTAATTTAGCGTCACCTTCTGTCTGCTTGTATGAAGAATTGCATATTCGGTGGCATATTTCCTTAAGTTTTCAGATGATGCCTTCTACCCGCTTGCACTTGAGTGTCGTGGGTTTGATAGCGATTTGATTTAGTTGTAATTTAAAATATTGCTTTAGCTTGTTCATTGAATTTTTAATTCTCAAATATCATTTAGCTTGTAATAGTTAAAGAATTTTCAAATCTTTATCAATTCATCACTTTAAGCTTTTATTCTAGCCCAGAAGAGCTAATCTTATATAAGTGAACATTGAGTTCATCATAAATCTAATTCAAATTATATGGATTATTTTTTATTCACTCAATGTATCATAGTATAACTTATAACTGACTATTGAAAGACTTTATATATATGCTCCGATGAATTGTTTAGCCACTTTATAAGTCATTTACGTAGATTTTATTTGAATTTCATTAATTTTGAAGTTAAGCAATAGATATATCACAAGTGCTTCAAATTCAACTTTAAATGCAAACTCCAAATGATCTTTTAAAGGCTACATTCATGGTTGCTCATGAGTTGCCTAATTGTACTTGTGCTTGTAAGAAAGCTATCAAATCACTTACACACTTTTATTTTCAATTTGGTATTGAACATTTGAATTTACTACCAATCGTTTGTCCTTTGATATTCAATTTAAACTCTTACATCACTTGATGTCGAATGTGATTATTTAAACATTCAATTGATTTTATTCATATTAGTTACTTGTTATTAACATTTCAAATGTTCAAAGAGAAGCTTTACTTACATGAAAAGACATCCAATCTAATATAGATTTATCCTCAACTCCACATCAAATTTCTTGCTTGTTAGAAATTAAACTTCAAACATATTATGAGTCTTTTGTGCGTACTGTTTTGGCTTACTCGGTATGCTCTAATGAGCATAGCGAGTGGCGTATTGCAGCACCATAACCGTCTTTCAATCTCGTTACGACCTAATGAGCATAACGAGGCCTTCAATCATCTGCATAAAAGAAAATACAAAATATTTCATACACATTCAAGCCCTTTATTGTTTAAGTCCAAAATTCAGTCTAAATTCCAGCATCATTTCTACATAGGGTGTCACATCTAATAGATGTTGACTCACTCGGTATGCCCTAATGAGCATAACGAGCAGTGTCTTGTGACACCACAACTATTTTTCATCTCGTCACGCCCTAATAAGCGTGACGAGGTCTTCAAACCTTTGGTGTGCATGCGGTTGGAATTTTGAACCAGCGTGGCTTATCGCGGTTGAGCAAAACAGGATGAAGAGGGGGAAGAGAGGGAGATACCGTGCGTGTGAAGGTTTGAATGAGCAGTGAGGATCTTACTTGGAAGAAGCTTCGGGATGAGGAGATCGGGTCAAGTGAAGAGGAAGGGAGGGTTTGTGCGGTTGGGGTTTCGAATGAGTGGAATCCGCGCGGTTTCCTTCTGTCGGGTTAGCGTGTGAGGAGCCAAGCGAGAGAGGGGATTGTGTTTGTGGTTTGAGCGAATGAGGGTCAATAGTGATATAAATGATTTTAAGAAGTTTTATGCTCAATTGATCGTCAATGAAATAAATCAAAAAAATTCTTCATCAATAACTCCGATTGCATGAAAAGATTATTCAGAGTTTTAATGTGAATTGTCTTAAATGACTTGAAATTCAACATATGTGTTAGTAATATTTCAAGTGCATTCAATGCATTTGATTGATAAAGCATGATGATAAAAATTAAACATTTTAAATGACTTCTACATGTCTTCTGATTACTCTTATTTTTTCACCTAATTGAAAATATTTAATTATTATAAAAGCTTAAGAAAAAAACGAACTCAATTCAAAAAATAATTTCAATATCATACATACAAATCAATGGCCTCATATCTTGTATTTTAAGATTATACAAGGCAGTATACTCGAAAGGCAAGTAGAGTAGAAACGTTCCCTTAAGTTTGCTTGTTTCTATGGTTCTATGGTATTTATGAGCAGAATTAGCCTCAATTTTCAGGAGAGGAATATTTATATGTCAACAAAATAAAGAGTAAAAAAAGATTTTAGAGGCGTCAAATGACTAATTTGATATCTCATATAAGATATTATAAAATTTATAGGGCAATTGCCTCTCTTCTCAACTATTCCGATACGATGGTATTCACATTAAATCATATCATTTATTTTGGACATATTACAACTATTTATTGATTAAAATTTATTAGTTCTCATAAATATTTAGCCGTCATCAATTTGCAAAAAAATAAAAATAATAATAATTGGATGATCAGGGCTAGCCAAGAAAGAAAAGTAAATCAATCAGACGCCTCAGCAATTTTATAATAGATTATTAGTTCTAATGGAATGAAATGATGATAATGTTTTCAAGGTGTATAGACTTTTAAATGATTTGGAATTAAATACATGAGTTTTTGATGATATTTAAGTGTGCTAGAAAGAGAGAGAGAGAGAGAGAGAGAAGAGAGAGAGAGAGAACAATGACGTGGACATTGGACAAGGCATAGAAAAAAAAATTACAATAGTTTTTTTTTGAAATTGTGTGATCAATATTTCCCTTAAAATTGTAAAGTTTTTATTTATTCTCTAAGTATCTTTGTGCATAAATATCATTGGAGGAATTAATAAACCAAGCTTTCCTGCCACTCCTTTTCTATGTAGTAATAAATAAATGTTTAGATCCTTCTTCCAACCTTTATTTTTCACTCTTTCACTTTTATTCTCTTCATCATGTTTATTTCTTTACTTTCTTTTAAAGAGACGACCGTCACGAATGGTGAAAATAAGAGTACATGATAACTTTAGGGTTACAAATTTTGTATAGTTTGAATGAAAAAACTATCTAAAGTAATCTTAGATTTAAAGACCTTTTTGAAATGAACAATCCTTTATGCATCTTGTTGATCCCCAAAGTTTAGACTAAAGGATGAAGCACATTCAATAATTATGTCATAATCTTTGAGCATACCATGATATCTAAAATCAATGAACCATACATGTTCTTAACAATCACAAAGATATTTCAAAATCTATCAAACATACTAAAATTTAGTGCCCTCATTTATAAAAATCAAGAAAAAGCTATCAACAACCAAGCAAAATAATCTCTCGTTTTAATGCAATAAAGATTATTGATTAAAACTAGATTACAGCTATGATCTCAAGATGAAGTGTAATGACGATGTCATGATTCTCGAACACGTCAAAAAGAAAAAAAAATTTGACTTTTGCCAAGAATAAAATTTGGTCAAATTAATAATCAAATTTTGAAGAGAGAGAACCTATCATCCCTAAATGAGGTATTCTTGCTTATACAAATGGAAGAAAAAAGAATTAAGGATGATAATGCTCTACACTCTCACTTTAAAATGTTTGCCATCACAACCAAAAAAACAAAACAAAAAAATAACATATTTTCATTAAATATTTTTAAAAATGATTAGGGTTTTACAAATGTCGGTTTAAATTGAAAAATCAAATCAAACTGAGCATATTTGATTAGTATGGCTCAAATTTTTATTCCAAAGAATGAGTTATATGGATTTTGATTAGTGATTCATTTTTAAAAAAGAAAACTTGGTTAAACCAAAAAATAAAATGTCATGAACAAATAGCAAAAAAATAATTCTCTTTAAAGTTTTATTGAAAACCCTAACCTCACTTGTATTCACGCCTAACAAGAAGCGAGCAATAAACCAAAGAGGTGAGCACAAAAGCAATGTGAGTTTCTAGTTGGATTGAAGCCAGAATGTCAAAGAGAGAAGCATCCACACTTGCAAAATGCACCCTTTATGAGAAATTCAAAATTCAATTAAATTCAAATTGAACAAAATAAACTAAATTATATTGCAATTTGATTTGGTTTAGATCTGTATATTATTTAACCAATTTGATTATGCTTATAATTAGGTTTATTTTAATTGATTGAACTATTATGTCAATTAATCCATCTAAGCCAATCAAATGTTCAATTTTAAGAAGAATAAAAGCTTTTACCCAAAAGCAATGGTAACAATTACTAGAAAAAAAAAACATATTTGTAATGACAAAACAAATTTGACATATATATATATATATATATATATATATATATATATATATATATATATATATATATATATATATATGATCATTATATTCTCTTAATTTTAAGAAGTTATAATTTTCATAGCATATTTTACTTGTATCTTTTATCATCCAATTATATGGCAATTAAAAGTAGATACCCTTTATCATTCAAACGCTCTATCATCATAAGCTCACTCCATACACATTTTAGTTAAAAGTAGAAGTATTTGCTTAATTTTAATCATATTTAGTATTTTGCATCAATTAAATAAGTTTAATAATATTTTGATCAATTTGTTATTGTACTTTCACCTTTAGAGTTGTATTTTGATATCTAACTCGAAATATTTAAAATTTAATATTTATAAATGATATATTACATAAAATTTTTACAGATCAAGCATAAATCTCGAGGCGATATCTGTGTTAAAATTTTCAAAATTTAATTCAAGATCATCCAAACTCTAATTTAACAAATTTATAGTCAAAATGAACGTCTTGACAAGACGTAAGATTCGGTTGATCATAATTCAAATGAACACAAATCAAGTCCCAAAAATACAAGAAAAAATTTAAAATATTGTGGGCTCCGAAAATTAGCCACCGACCTCTCGACATTGAAGAGAGTGTGATTTAAGTATCGGTGTAATTTTCAGAAGGAGATGGAATAGTAGATAAGATACTACCTAAAGATTTCATCCTCATTTGGTGAGGACTTTAGACCTGGTTCGAGGTTTCCAATAAGCACAAGCATCTATAGTTAATTACCTCTCCCAATATTGGGAGAGAACTTTCGATTAAGGCTAGTCGTTAGGTAGCTTAATGTAGTGCATGTGTGGAGTTATGAAATTTGGATTTATAAAATTCATCATCTTTAGCTTAAAGCAATGGTCAGGGGAATGATGCGTGCCTGATCTAGATCACATGGTTTCGTCATCCCGGTCCGTCGTGGTCCCTAGTCTACTTGTCAGAGGAGGTAGTCAACCCAACCTGACCGAAGGATCCTTATTAACTATGGATTATGTCGTCCAAGAAATCCTTTTAGACTTGGGGTGATGTTTGTCTAAGGAGATATGCATAAGTCAACCTTAGTTGACAAAAGGCTTTTTACCCCATCAGATGTACCCTATGATTCACAACTCAAAGAGCAAAACCATTGGGGAGCATACGGGCTAAGGTCGTGATCGAAATATAACGGTTCCATTTGTCAGCAACCACCCGATCAAAGGACTCTGGTCGTAACTACATCATATGTGGAGCATACTGGTAAAGCCACGTAGTCAAAGGACACGAGTCACGTCCTTACGAGCGTGAGATTGATTGAGAGTGAACATAGTAGAACACTTGATTTGACTTTGGCTCCTTGGTGAGCTAGAGTTTTATTAATTTGTTCAACAAAAGCGTAAGATGGATTGAATAGAGTTTGTTTTAAGCTTTTAAAGATTAAATTTTATTTAAGCAATTAACACTTAGTAATTTATCCAATTTTTGAGTTTGTATTGACATTTGATTTTGATTAATTCAATTTGAGCTTCTAAGCACATTTTGATGGTAAGTATCCTCTCCGGTTGAAATCACTATTCAACATAATCATCATCGGGGTTTACGAGTTTATTTGATCTTGTCGACTCTATTAGTTTAATAATAGAGGATCAGATCTACTATCACATGAGAAAATTAGCTTCTCAGATATTTTAATAAGTTGGAATTCTTATAATAATTGGATTTTTAGGTTTTGTTAACCTGCTTAAGACCAAACCGGGAAGCAACTTGTGCAGCATCCTCAGAAACTAAATTTAAGCATTCAACGTAATTTTGGGGCCCATGCGGGTGTGTTTAAAATGTTTGCATAATTTTAAGACATTAAATTTGAGTTTTAATCATACTTCATAATATATGCAAGGGTTCAATTGAAGCCTTAATTAACGTCTTATGTTCGCTTGTATAATGTGTTACGAATCTGGTGGCATTTATATTTATGTTGTAATTTAAAATATTACCTGTGAGGAATCTGGTGGCTCATTCAGCAAGGATATCTACATCGATTTGTGAAGAATCAATTGACTCAAATAAACATACCTCCAACTGGGGCAACCAGGACAATCATCACAGAAATAACAAAACAATCATCAAACAGTTGGAGAAATTGAAACAATCGCAGGAGGACCAATACTATCTAATCAAGTTCTCATTACCATCTCTGAAGAGCCGGAGTTAAAGAAGTCTCGTACTGATCATTCCATCACTTTTAATGACTCAGACTTAGAAGGAGTACATGTTCCTCATCAAGATCCACTTGTCATCAGCGTAGGGATCGGTGACCCATGCTATAATGTTAAGATAATTTTGATTGACAATGGGAGTTGATATCTTATCTTTTACTCCATATTTCTTAACATGGGCTGGTTAGGAAAAGCTCCAACCGCGACCATTGTACGGGTTTGATAATCTCCCTGTGCGAGTAGAGGGGACAATCACTCTTCCTGTTGTTCTTGGTGAATTTTCTCGACAAGTGGCTCATTTAATCTAATTCATGGTGGTCAAGTCAAATTCAACATATAACGCTATCTTTGGAAGGCTCCTCTAATCAATTTTTGGTGTAGTCACTTCAGTATCTCATCTTAAGATGAAATTTCTAACCCCCGTTGGAGTTGGAATTGTCTGTGGAAATCAACAGATAGCACAATCATGTTATCTCAGACAAGCTCAACCACGCCCTTGTGTGACCTTCAGCATCGAAGATTTTAATTTTTGAGATGAAAAAGTACCCCAGAAAGCTTCTCTTGTAGAAGACTTGCTCTCTGTTGCATTATCAGATGACCAACCACTATGAACAGTGCAAGTGGGATCTTTGCTCTCAAACGAATAATGGAAAAAATACACAGACTTCTTACCCAAAAATTAAGACATCTTTGCTTAGAGTCCGACAGATATGTCGGGGGTCGACACCAATGTAGTCATGCACTCCCTAAGATTGATCCAATATTCAAACCAATCATTCAAAAGAAATGGAGTTTTGCACCTGATCGTCTCCAAGCTATTGACCAAGAAGTTAACAAGCTCATAGAAGTAGGATTCATACGAGAGGTACATTACCCTACATGGCTAGCAAATGTTGTCATGGTTAAGAAAATAAATGGAACATGGAGAATGTGTATTGATTACACTGACCTTAACAAGGCTTGCCCGAAAAATAGTTTTCCTCTTCCTCAAATTGATCAATTGGTTGATGTTACGTCTAGACATCAAATGCTCAATTTTTTGGATGCTTACTCCGATTACAACCAAATAAAATGAACCCAATGATGAAGAAGCTACATCATTTCAAACATATAAAGGTTTATCTTGCAAGTTATGACATTTGGATTAAAAATGCTAGTGTTACTACGCATGAATAAGGCTTCTAAAGACCTATTAGGCCGCACAATAGAGGTATATATGGATGGCATGTTAGTGAAAATCTTGGAAGAATCACAGCATATTTCTGACTTAAAAATATGCTTTAATCTTCTTTGACGTTACAACATGCGACTTAACCCAACCAAGTGTGCTTTTGGGGTTACATCAAGAAAATTTCTTAGATTCATGGTAACCCATCGTGGGATAGAGGCCAACCCTGAGAAAATCAAAGCTCTAAAAGATATGACTCCTCCGAAGAATATCAAAGAAGTTCAACATTTTAATGGACTAATTGCGTTATCCGCTTCTAGCCCATTACGGGATAAATATTTGTCATTCTTTAAAATATTAAAGGGAGCTAAAATAATAATTTTAATGGTGATGAATGTCGGCTTTTGGCTAAGGAGTATTTAGCATCTCCACCCTACTATCCAAGCCTATTCAAGGAGAGATGTTATACTTATATCACACAGTCTCTTCCCATGCGATAAGCTCAGTTTTAGTGTGAGAAGAAAGTGGGATACAACGATCAATTTATTATGTCAGTAAAATTCTCTCTGATATAGAAAGTCGTTATCCACTTGTCGATAAGGTGGCTCTGGCTTTAGTTTTCTCAGCGTGAAAATTACGTCCATACTTCCAAGCTCACACTATCAGCGTTTACACTCATTTACCATTAAGGGTCATCCAACAGAAACCAGAAGCATCTGGGAGGTTAATCAAGTGGTATGTATAATTGGGAGAGTTTGATATAAATTTTCTACCTCACGCAATAAAGTCTCAAGTACTTCTTTATAATAATACCTTGCCCCAACTGGAGGAGCTATCTGCTACATGCCTTTTGTCTCCTCAATGGACCCTCTATGTTGATGGAGCAGAAGTCTTGTGTGGTGTAGAATCTTACTTATTTCTCCTCGTGATATCTTAGTATGGACTTCTCCTAAAATTTCCTGCAACTAATAATATGGCTGAATATGAGGCTCTCATAGCAGGGTTGAGACTTGCCATTGACTGCTCAAGACTTAGTGATCCACACTGACTCTCAACTTGTCACCTCCCAAGTTGAGGGAAATTTTAGTACTCATAATCCTGGCCTGAACCTCCACTTGGTGAAGTCTTCTTGCCCATTTCAAGACACATCAAATCATTCACATCGAGAAGAATACTCGGACACTCTCGAGCTTGCTACATCTTCTACTAGGGATCTATTTAAGAGAAGGCATGTTGAAAAAAAACATTTTCTTAGTATCCAAGGGTCATGGGTAATTCAAGCAATTAATGAGATAAAGGAACATTCGTGGATAGACCCCATCCTCTCTTTTCAAGAAGGAACCCTTCAAGACCTTCTACAACTCTCAGAAGACAAGCTTCAAACTTTACTATTATGAGATGAACTATACAAACAAGCTTTCTCTCAGACCTCTCTCTCACCTTCGGAGGTTACATAATAGAGATTCACTCAGGGATATGTGGAGAACACCTAGGAGGAAGGGCGCTATCCCTTAAAATTATAAGGCAAGAGTTCTATTGGCCTACGATGAAACAAGGCACCTTGGAGTTCACAAAAAAATGTGCAAGTTGTCAGTTGCACTCTAACCTCCCTCACATGTCGCATAAAAAGCTCTCATCCATTCAAAGCTCGTGGCATTTTGCTCAGTGGGGAATTGATATCATGGGACCTTTTATGATAGCATCGGGCAATGAAAGTGTATCATTTTAGCTATCGACTACTTCACTAAATGGGTGGAAGCGAACCACTCATAAAATCACGGAGGTAAATGCTAAATAATTTGTTTGAAAAAATATAGTATGTCGATTCGATCTTCCTGCAAAGATCATCACTGACAACAGAACCTAATTTACTGGAAAAGTCTTTACGTCCTTTTGCAAAGATCTTCAAATTTTTCGCATCAGTAGCACATCCTCAAACTTGAGGCTGATACCAACGGATTATACTCAAAGGACTAAAAACACATCTTGAGAAGGCTGTGGGCAATGAGTTGATGAGCTTTCTAATGTTCTTTGGGCTTACCACACTACATCACCGGTGAGACACGTATAACTTATGTTTACGAAGCTATTATACTAGTAGATATCAGGGTTCAAAGTACAAGAGTTCAATTATTCGATCATGACGGTAATGAAGAAAAACTCCAACAACACCTGGACCTACTCCCCTCATGGCTACTTGGATTGCTTCCTATCACCAAAGGGTATCTTGTCACTTCAATAGAAGAGTAAAATCTCATCCCATATTTGTCGGTGACTTGGTCCTATGAAGTCTCAAAGCTGCAGGCAAAGGCCCTCAACGCAATAAACTCTCACCTCTTTGGGATGACCCATATGTGGTTATAGCTATGGTGAAACCAGGAACTTTCAAGCTCGAGGATTGAGGAGGAAAAACTTTACCTCGAACTTGGAACGAGAATCTCAGAAATATTATCGATTAAT
>CM038215.1:124614117-124680169 GCA_021442155.1 Cymbidium sinense
GATCCCTAAATAAACATACTCCAGATGAAGAACTTTGCCTTGAAAATTTTCCAGTTACATATGGGGCATTTTTAGATTTTTATATACGAATAAAATCAATGGTGTATGTTAAAATCCCCTTTAGAGTACATCAATTCAAATATAGATGTATTTGTATATTTTCATCTTGAAAATTCTCCTAAATGTACTTTAGAATTCCCCCTGCAAGACAGGGGATATTTTTTTAGTTTATATTAAGTTTATTTAAGTTGACAACGCTATAAGATGAGATCATCAAATATATTCTTATTCAGGTTGACATCGAGCTTTACATCGAAATCCCTGAATATATCTACAATTATCATTATTAACTTGCATGTTCTTGTAGAAACAAAAAAGAACCTATTTCTACGCATGAAAAGATAACCTTGAATGTCAAGAAATTTATCTCCCAGATTTGCCAAATTCTGGAGATCAAGTAAGAAGAACTCCCAATTTCGAAAGCTACAATCAATTAAGTTGGAGAAATATCAATCTCTAAATCCTAAAGTCTATGACACAAATAGGTTCTAAAGGTTAGACTCAATAAGCCCATAAATGGCTGAGTTGCTGACGCTCTTCTCACTTACTAAGCCACAAGAAAAGGCCACAGTGAAAGAGCCCTGTTCGTCAATCTGATGACAAAACCACCAACCCACTACAACTTAAGTTGAAGACTCGAGTAGGTTTTAAAGGTCGAACTCAACAAGCCCAAATATAGCTGAGTTGATGATGCTCTCTTCACTCAACAAGCCGCAAGAAAATGCCGCAGTGAAAGAGCCCCTCCTCATCAGTCCAATGATGATAGCTGTTTAATCTCAAAACAAAATCAGCTTAGTGATTACAAGCAACCAGGATCCAAGAGATCTCTCTACTTTATCAATAGATCAAGGCAAGCTGAGGAAACGCTCAATTCTGGGCTACCTCAAATCAATCTTTATATTACCTGCAAGGTGATATTTCAATCTATTCTCAAACAATCTGATCAAGCTCAAAGCACAGATCAAAGCATATCTCCTCATCAAGTCTGTCAAAGCAGAAAGCACAAGACCAAGGAAGTAATTCAATAGTTCAGACAAAGCTGATAGCTGAACTAAAGAAATTTCATAATTATTCGTGCAGTCTGTTAACGCACACGCTAGACTAATAACTCAACATTGACCTTATATAAACTAGAAAGCTGGGTCATCTGTATGTATCTTTCAACAAATTCATCAAAGCAGTAAGCACATGTTTCATGGAGTGCTTACAATTCCTGACAAGTCAATAGAGACAAATCAGGCCAGTCCTTCATCAAGTCTGCCAAGCTCAAAGCTAGGACAGAAGGAATTTTAAATCTGTTCAAGCACAGATAAATCGATTCCCCAGTGAAGTCCTTCATCAAAACAAGCAGACCAATTCCTCCATCAAACCCAACCAAGCATGAAGCTAGGATTCGAGGAAACTCAAATCTATAAGAACATAAAAGAAAGAGGTCTTCAACAAAGCCAATAAAATAGATAGATGGTGTAAGAACTCTTATCTATCCAAGTCAATGATAAATCGTCAAGCCCGTCATTTAGCATGTCCTGAATAAGGCAGATACTAATGACAAATCCTATCAAAGCTCCGTAAGCTATTGCAAATGAAGCTAAAATGATCCAAGCTCTATGGTCAGCCCAAAAAGTCAACTAGTTTTCAACAAATGTGACTCGCACCATACGCGAATCACATTTGTTGGGGGAATTTTTTAACCTCCATATATGTGCCATACGTCAATTCAAGACCACAAGTCAAAGTTGACGGACTTCAGAAGCGATAATGCATAAATCGAGGCTCAAAATGCACTGGATGCCCTGAAAATGGTCAAAATGACCTCCGATCAATGAATGAACTTCGCCACATTCGTAATATTGAAATCATAATATAAATATTGTAAAATCTAATGATCAATCGATTAAGTGCTCAAGCTATGAATATATCGACACGCATATCAGAGTCAGAAAGCTGCGATGTAAGTCAAATGACATCCGTTCACAAAATTGATTTTGTCGTTAGCTTCAAAATATCAAAAACTATTAAATGAGACTATCCATGCTCAACTCGGATGAGCATGTCGAATGATTCAAAATGACAGCACGTAAATCGAGCCTAAAATATATTAGACGTCACCAAAATCAATTCAAATGACCTCCGATCGACAAACGGACTTTGTCATCATGTTTAGAACATAGAAATTGGCCAAGATATAAATACTACACGACTTGATGAGCAACTGATCAAGCGCTCGAGTCATCAATACGTCTACATGCATATCGAGGTCAAGAGCCACCAACGCAAGTCAAACGATCTCTGTTCACAAAATTGATCATGCCATTTGCTTCAAAACACCAAAATCTATCAAGATCGCTCAATTTGGATGAGTGCATGAAAATCGTTGAAAGTGGCGATGCATATTTTGAGTTGAAATCAACTTGGCACCACGAACCAAATGGCCTCCGATCAAACGGACGCCATGCATGCTCGTAACAACAAAATTTACCCTATATTGATATATATATACTATGTGTATTTATCGATAAATCCATTTAAATTGTTTAATAAATTCAAATTTTATTAAAATATTCCCAAATTACCCTCAGCGAATCGCTTTCCCTATTTTCGCTTTTCAAAAAAGAAATAAAAAAGAAAAAAAGAAATGAAAAGGAACCACTCCCATTTTTTTCCATTTCGCATTCATTCCTTCCTTCCCACTTTCCTCCCTCATTGCTTGCATCCCACGTAACTCTCTCCTCACATTCTCTCTCTCCTCTCTCCTCTCTCTCTCCTGGGGGAAAATACGTCCGAGTCCGATGCTTTACAAGTCCGAGTTTTACGCCCGAGTCAAGTAGCGGACTCCAATCGACGACAAGCGCGCAGCTTAATCGCCAAAAATGACGCCAGAAGATAAATGGTGCTATTTTTTTGAAGCCCTACCGACCAAATCATGGGAATGAGTATATGGGAGAAATTTAAAATATCTTCAGGGGCGGTCGATTTGCAGACCGAGCCGAGCATTAAGAGCTATGAAGAAGGAGAATGAATCGGAAATGGAGGCGTTGAGAAATAGATGATGATGTCGAAAAGAAAAATGGATCGGTAATCTTTTTAAGGAGTTGTATATGTAAAATGACAGTGATAGTTTATAATTTATTTATTTAAGTTAGATTTCTACACCGTTGGAGTTCTCTCCAGGACTTTGCATGCGAACTTGCTTTCTCTCTCATTCATATTTATTTTTCATGATTTTTTGTCTGTCGGAGAAAACATATTCTGTAATCCTTCAGAGGAAATGGTCGTTTGATTAATTTTTTAGTGCTTATTTACATATGTTCTCTGAGTGTCTTTCAGTATAGATTTTTTCCGCTTTGTTTCACTTCTCTTCGATCGTAATCAAACTAAATCCCAAGCAATGAAATGAGGTGGATTTAGAGATTTCTGCACCTTGCATTCCTCTCAGACTGCATTCTGCACCTCCATCTCTGTACTTTTGTACAGACTTTTTCTGTACCTCTCAGATTCGCTCTATACCCTGTATTCCTCTAGACGCTATACCTTCTATACCTCTATACCTTCTCAGCTTATACCTCTGTAATTCTGCTCTACCTTCCTCACTCTATACCCTCTATACCTTTTATCTCCTCAGACCCTCTGTAATTTGGTCGCTCAATGATTTTTTGGGTATTTTTATGTCAGTACTCTCGACTAACTGTACCTCCATGCTCTCAGATTCTCTATTTCATCAGATCTCTATTATCTGAACTTCTGACTTGTTTTCAGATGAATGTGGTGAATGAGCAATGCAATGATGAAGTTGTTTTATCTAATGACCCAAATTAGTATTCGGTACTTGTGCATAATGAAACCGCTTATGCACTGCATCTGGATTATGCACATCAAACCGGCTTCAGTTAGAAAAGACCATACAAGTTATTGGCCAAACTCTAAGAAATTGAAATCAAAAGAGATTTTCGCGAAAAGCAGTTAAAAAAACCTCAATCCAAACCATATAACAAAATTCAAGAAAATTGATACGGACGGTTGCCGGCGATGATTCGTGGATTTGGAGAATTGGTCGGTTAAAAATATATAGAGAGCCATAATCATTCATTGGCAAAGACCGGTGATCAGATCTTCTGATCGCGACAGAGCATGAGAAGGCATCGCAAGATGATGACGAGGGCCTAGATAGCAACCGACGCCGCTATCTAAGGAAGTTGGTGAGAATATTGGATTCACAAAAGAGATGCTTTCAATTTCATCCGTAAAGAAAGGTCGGATTGCAAGTGGTGATAGCAACTAATTAATACAATGCTCAAGGAAAGACAAGCACGAGATGTTTGCATGGGATGTTGAGCGCCTGATTGTTGTGAGTTTTTTTGGAGCAATGGTATGTCTAGGGTTGAATTTGATTATTTTGGGGATGTGATAATTTTTGATACTAGCTATCGCTCAATAAATATAATATTGTCCCCACCTGCTGGAGTGAATCATCATTGGCAAAATGTCTTATTCTGAGTAGCCTTTTGTCTAAGAGACCATCGAGTCATTCACATGGTTATTCCATTTCTCTTGATGGGTGGCGCATCCTATAACGATATTTACCGATCAAGATCGCTATGATGAGAGCTATCGAGAATGTACGATACGCCATAGGTGCCAATGGCATATCTCAAAGAAAGCCCTCCAAGGTCCATTGCTTTAGTAGTAATAAGAGAGTTCAAGGGCTATTCTATGCATGCAAAACGTAGAGGATGAGTTTGAGGATGTTTGGTCCATGCTAGAGGAGGGCAATTTGCATGATCATTTGCTATCGAACTTTATAAAATTAGTAAATGGTCCACGCATTCAACAAAGCTAAATTTTGTATGGGCATCTTGTCAACTCAACAGAGGCCACAAATAATGTGTCATGGTATTTGAAGCCAACAAGTTCACACGATTGTTTCTTGGAGAGAAGGTGATGGAAACATGGCAAAATGAACATGATGAAGACTTCAAGTGTATCCAAAGAATTGTTCAGAGTAGTCCAATTCTTAAGCAAGTCGCTTTTTTTATACGATGAAGTTTTACTCTATGTTCAAGAAGAATTTGCATGGAGTTGGGGATTATTATTGTGTCGATGATGGCCCATGGAGTACTTGGTGAGGAACTTAGAGAAGAAGAATGCATCCAAAACCCGATTGTCCACTTTGATGTCTACTATGGATATTTTAGTTGCCAAAATTTGAAATGATGGGCATACTTTCAGGCATGCATTAGAGTTCTTAGCTTTAATGATGTGATTCTGATAAGTACCTCCTCATGCGGTGGTCTACCGAGCAAAGAGGGACATCTACATCGATGGTTCATACGTAAGGTTAGTACATGTGGAGAGTGAGATGGAACCGGCATTATTTTCGTGAACCATATAAGTCGATATGCATATCAAATTACTCCCAGCGTGGTAATAAGATTGCCGAGGATTACATGCTTGATCTCTTAAGTTTAATTATCTCGATGAAGTGGACAATAAGTGGGAATTCTCCACCGCTTGACGATCGCTTAAGAGGAAGAAGGCCACATCATCGCCTAAGGATAAGGACTTTGAAGGATCCAATCAAGACGCCCAAAGGGTGTTTCCAACAGGCTCAAGGCTTATTGGGAGAAATCCAAAAAATCCACAAGTACTTATCCTACTTGCCTCGATGTTTCTATTACTTATAGGTTCTCAGAATATTTAATTCATTATATTTTCTTGTCTTAGAAACAAAAGTGAAGTCCGAGAGTGTCAGAATGGATGCGCCACCTGCCAGCCCGCTCTTATGCCCCGTGCTTTTCTGTGTAAGCCTAGAATATTTCACATTGACGTCCAAACATTCATCCATTACTAAGATGTTGTATTACTAGATGTTGTACAGTGAATTCAGTTCGACCTCATCAATCAACCAATATGCTGAAGGGTACACTAAGCTGATGATGGATATTATTACAAGCATTTTGATGCATGATATTATCCAAGAAGGCATTTTTTAATTTCATTTTTCTCGCTTTTATAATTTGTATTTTTTTCTGCTCATTTCATAACTTTGTAAACTTTGAAACTCAGAATCGCACTAATAAAAGTTACTTAAAATTTTATTATTGAAAGATATTCATTTGCATTATTGTCATCTAAATTGGACCATCTAAAACCGGTTTCTATTTTATGTTTTACGTGTTATGAAAACTATGCATGTTTGAAAACAAATATAAGCTTTAATAGATATGTTTTTTTTTTATTTTTTTAAAAAATTAAATTTATAATAATAGATATTTGTTTATTCATTTTTTATTTATATACTAAACTATTTAATATTATATCTTAAAAATATATTTTATACTAAGTTACTAACATGTTTCTAAATTTTAATTAGAATGCGGATTTGTTTTATCTATGACAGAGGATTTTATAATTAAAATTCAAAATTAATTTTTTGATTCTAATAATACAATTTAGAAACAATTAAATGATGATTAGTAAATGAGAAATTAAAAATAAAAAATTATTTTTATTTATTAATATGATGATATTTTTTTTTGATTTAATTAATTAATTAAACCGATTCTAGCTTTTTTTTTAAGTTAAAATATATATTCAAATTATTTAATATATAATATTGAATTAAATAAATCATATGTTTATATAAATAATTTATAAATAAAAATACTATATATATATATATATATATATATATATATATATATATATATATATATATATATATACTTTTATGTTACAATGTATATTAAGTAAACAAAAATAGAGAAATTAAGTAATCTCAGTTGTATTTTATGGACTATTTGGCATCAGTTGTATTTTATTTATTCTACTTATCATTATTATTTTGTTTTATTTATGTCTTGATTTGGAAAAATATATTTTATAGTGATAATTATTTTTAAAAAATAATAAAAAATATAGTGTTTTAAAAAAATAAATCCAATGAAATATATACTGTACAGTGAGTACAGAGGTATGAGGGTGCAGAGGCACAGACAGTGAGGTGCAGAGCAGTCAGAGGTGGTGATTGAGCTACAGAGGTACAGAGGCATAAAGGTACGAGGTACGAGGCAGTGAGGTACAAATACCGAATCTCCTAAAATCCAAACAAAATCCATCTCAAGAGGATTTAGTTAATGATCCAACAACAGCAAAAGTGAAACAAAACCGCGCACGAGAGTACAAATACTAGAATCTCTAAAATTTGTAACAACACCTCATTGCCTCAAGAGGATTTACCATGATCAACAACCAAGCTGAAAGTGAAACAAAACCCGTGACAGAGTACAAATACCAAAATCTCCTAAAATTCATGAATACCACCTTATTGCTTTTTGGATTTAGCCACATGATAACAACTGCTACGAAAGTGAAAAAATTGAAAAAATCATCTATACTAAAGCCTCAAATGCAAATGAACATTCTAAACAATGTGTTGCATGAGAACAAGAATTATCACTACATAAACCCAATCAAATAACAATTGAATTATCCCTACCTAAACAATGTTCATGAGAACAACTCAAGCATCCAAATTTAAGTTTTTTGAGGCCAAGCAAAAAATCGATAAACAAAGTCGCTCTAAATCTATTCATCTTTTGTCAGCCCGTTCAAAGCTCAATCGCTTTATACAAATGAACAACGAACATTAATGACTGGACTGACAACCCGCCACCATTTTAACCGCCATTTTACCGGGTTGTCAAATAATGGCGATATCCCGAGCCGTGAATTTAATGCATGTGAAGATGGATAAGGTATTAGGTCCCTGAGAACCCGCAAGAGTGCATACCATTTCAGAATGGCTTTATGTGTCAATTTTGGCAATGAGTCGAAATGACCACACGCCAAGCTTGATATTACCGAAGAAGTGTCCAGGTCGATTATGGATAATCGGGAGTAAGCCATGGATGCACCGGTTCAGCACATGGATATACATCTTGCTTTTAGCAAAGCCATATGCGATAATTCGCGGGATGCAAGATAACATCTATAAGTCGCAAACATACATGAATATCAAGAATGAATTGAACTACCATTTTGGAGGAGTAACTCACCCAATGTAAGCATGAAATGTAAAGGAATGGGACATACAATCGGCACGTGAGTACTTCTCGCCATATAAAATCGACGCATCCGAGATATCGATCCATCAAGAATCAACCGCCTCGCAAATAATAATATTTCCAGCAAGATCAGATCTCCCCGCATTATCGTAAACGCTATTTTGTAATTTATCAAAGCGAGAAATTAATAGAAGTAGAATGATATGACATTTGAATCGGTGAAAAGGAGGAAGATGAGTGACTTACTTGTCCGAATCATACCACCGCCTATGAGTGATATCTACCGAGGTGCATCTCCTGATGGGAAGCACGAAATACCTCTACCGGTCAGTAATATAATTATTTAAATTATAATTGGTAAAAGCTATATCCATTGTCATCTAAAGCTCGAGAATCGAACTTCGCTTTCTGACCGGTTCCTCCAATAACCACGATAGCCTTTGATGGCTCATCGAGGAAATCGCTCGCCGACCACACAATTCGTAAGGGTGACACCAACAAATGGTCATCTATCAATCACATTATTCATGAAATTAATACATGCATCGCCACCGTCGGTGTGGAGGAAAATCGATGCCCACTCTTACCAGAAGTAGTGGTGAACTGAGAGAACATGTTTTCCTCTTTCCTCATCCGTCGGCCTTCACCCGACGCATACAAGGATGCCAAGGCGTACCAGATGTGGGAGCCTTCGCCAGATGGATTTCTAGCACAGACTCCAGGAGCTTCCACTATAAAGGTCTCCGAGAAGATACCCTTGGTCTCCTCTCAGCAGCCTTCCACCCCACCTGGGATGGAAGCACTCTCTCAGGCAGCAGTGGTACCTCAATAGCAAGAACTGCATGAATGCCATCCACCCTCTACCGCCGTGCAGGATGCCACAACTTCCTCAACTCCTCAAACCCGCAAATAACCTATCTATGGATCCTTCGACGGGGGGGCAAGAGGCAAGCTATACACACCGGTGGGAATATCCGGGAGAGAGGGGAATCAGGAGAAAGAATGCTGACAGCTGATGTCGAGCTCTGGGAAGTTTCATGGGGAGGAGAGGATGATTCAATGAGCCAGCCTCCTCTTCGATAAGTCCTCGAGTGTGAATGTTAAGCCAAAGATAGATGATGACAAACAACATAGGTAAATGCATTACATCAAATGAATGAACATAACTAATGTCCTGCACTCCTCCTCCCAAATCATCAAGGCAACGCAAACTTTATTTTAGGCCAACGCAAAATGGTTCGTGGACGAAATATGCCTAATGCTAATAATGTGCTCACCGTGATCTACAAGAAACATTTATACGTTAACTTGCTCACATCAAGTAAAACATAACTGATAAGAAGAGGGACAAAGCCACTCATGTAGCCAGCTCATTGTGTATCTTTCTTGTAATGTCATTGAATGACACTAAAGGCCTAAATTTCACATTGTACTCAAGAAATTTTTCAATATTATCAGTAAATTAAACTAGAAGAAGTTGTGGTATGCAAAGAACAAATTTGAAATAAGAAAATGTATGTAATGACAAACCGTGGTACAGCTATCCGATTGCTGCTTATTCTTATAATCAATCGAACTATAAAATGGGATTTATATAAACTTTCTTTCCTTTGTGGCATCAAAGATCACATACTTCATCCGGTGAAAGAAATGCACCCACCCAAGAAAAAGGCTTGTTTGTCCATGTCCCAAAGAAGATAGAGGACAACCGAGTCTTGTAGCCTGTGCAATCAAATTGTGAAGCCGCCAATATTTCAGCCACTTCAGTGAAGCGAATAATATTATCAAATAATGCTCGATGGCACTCGCCCTGATCTAGTTTTGTCATCAACTTCAAAATAAAGTCAAGGTAATCGAATATTAACAAAGATAATGGATTGCAAGTACCTTAATATCGAGAGTACAAGGTACAGGTATAGAGTACATAAAGGTACAGATTCATTTTCTCCACGTAACACTTCCAAATCGCAAAATCTCAAGAAAGTATAGAGAGGGTAGAGTTCGAGAGTACATTTGCAAACAAGCATCAAAATTAGCTTCCAAACAATCTCTAATCTACTTCCAAGTAGAACATTGTCTCAAAACTAATCAACAATCAAGAAAAATAGCCCAAACATCTCTAATATCGAGGTACAGAGTGCATTCATTTTCTCCAAAGAACACACCCAAACCTAAGAAAACACAACTTCCCGCTTATTCATAACGATTCTAGCCATAGTATGCTCTCCAAACAAAAAATGGACTAAAAAATACAAAATCTCAAGAAAGTATAGAGTACAGAGTAAGTGTGAGATACTGAGAACAGATTCATTTTCTCCATAACATACAAACCGCAAAACACAACTTCCCGTATTCATAACATTCTAAATACAGATGCTCCAAATGGGAAAAATGGAAAAAAATGCAAAATCTCAAGAAAGTATATACAGAGGGAATACAGAGGTATGCAGGGTGATTCATTTTCTCCACAGAACACAAAGGGCAAAACACAACTTCCATTCATATGGATTCTAAATATGCCCTCCAAACGGAAAAATGGATGAAAAAAATGCAAAATCTCAAGAAAGTATAGAAAATAGGGTTCTGAGAGTTCATTTGCAAACAAGCATCAGCTAAATAATCTCTAATCTTTCCAAGTAAAAGCAAGATTATCTCAAAACCACCAACAATCAAGAAAAATAGCCCAAAATTATCTCTAATATCAGGAGGGTACAGAGGTACAGATTCATTTTCTCCACAGAATACACCTAAAATGGTAAAACACAACTTCCCAGGATTCATAATGGATTAAACATAGATGCCTCCAAACGAGAAAAATAGAAAAAAATGCAAGAAGAAAGGCAGAGTGAGGGTTTGAGAGTACATTTGCAAACAAGCATCAAAATTAGCTTCCAAACAATCTCTAATCTACTTCACAGAAAAAAACATTGTCTCAAAACCACCCAACAATCAAGAAAATAGCCCAAAATCGCTCTAATATCGAGGGGAGGTATAGAGGTACAGATTCATTTTTCCACAAACACACCCAACCGACAAAACACAACTTCCCGCTTATTCATAACGATTCTAGCCATAGTATGCCCTCCAAACCAAAAAATGGACAAAAAAATACAAAATCTCAAGAAAGTATAGAGAATGGGGTTTGAGACAGGGTACAGCCAACAATCAACAAAAAATAGCCCAAAATCGCTCTAATATCGAGACGTAGGAGGGCCAGAGGTGCAGGGTAGCCATATAAAATCAAAGGGACCATAAATAAACCTAAACACATACGATGGATCAGAATGGACAAAGACAGAGAAAACCCTAAAATCTTTCAAGTTCAAGAATGCATGTTGAAATACCTGTAACCAACTAGAATACCTTTGAAATTTAAGCCCTTGCTGATCGAATGACTGAGGCCAACCGAAACAGTGAGCTCAAAATTCTCTTCAAAAAGCCGGCAGTATTACGAAAGAACAACGACGCAGATATTTTTTTGACAGGTTTAAACGGTCTCGGGCACTAAACCGAAAATAGCATCATTTCTTACGTCATTTTTTGCCGTTAAGTGCCGTTAGATCGAGTCCGACAAAGTTAATACGTATGACGGACGTAATATTTTCCTCCCCGCAGCTCTCCCGCCGAAGGAAACAAAAATAGAATCCCTCTCCTCTCGATTGCCCCGCTCATCGCGCGTTCGAATCATAACGTCCGCATGCGATCCAGATTCTTCGTGATTCTTGAACCACTCGGCACAGACTGCTCCGTGAAATCGGGTCGTAGCATCCCATGGCGATCCATTTCGATCCCACTCCATGGCTCGCCGGGCCATCCAACCTACTTTCTCTGTTTCTGCGCACACCACCACTCAGGATTGCTGCCTCCGGCTGTTTTAAAACTGTAGCCATTCCGCTGTATCACGCATTGTTAGACTGCCATGTTTACTCCGCTGTCCATGATCCGACATGAACCCTCAACATGATCCTCTCCACGCCACATCCATCGTTGCCGGCCACCTCCACCGCTTTCACTACCTACAAATCGCTTCCTTTTCACGTATTCTGAGTTAAACCCATGAGGCCGAGACTTAGCTGGCCTACAAAGACACACTTTTTTTTGAAATCAAAAACCGCAATTCATTGAAATCACAGCCAATATTACCACTGTTCACCGTTTCAGGTAATCTGCCGTCTCTACCAACCTTATTTATCGCCTACAAATCGGGAAGAACATCGTCACTAGAATTCTTCCTTCGATTTTGACATCGCACCTCAATATCCGCTCCTGACCAGAATTGGGAAGAACATCATCATAGTGAATTCTTCCGATTTTGCACGCCCCTCACTTTAGCCATCCCATTTTGTTATGCGCCCCAAATCGGGAAGTACATCATCAAGTAATTCTTCCTTCGATTTTCGCCACACCTCACTTTAGCCATCCCGCTTCACATTAATCGGGGAAAAACATCCAAGAGAGAATTCCTTCAATTTTTTGTCGCACCCTCACTTTAGAATACATTTTGTTCAGAATCGGGAAGAACATCATCAGCATGCGAATTCTTCCTTCGATTTTTGGCATCGCACCCCCGCTTTAGCAACCCCGTTTTCGCTACGTCGCAAATTGGGGAAGAACATCGTCAACAAGCAAATTTTTCTTTTAATTTTTTGCATCGCACTCCTTACTTTATATCCCCAATCGCATAACTAACCCCATTCCTTTGCCTAGCCATACAGTGCGCCAAAAAATGTGCCAGAATATGTTGGATCTGTGAATGTGAATATATATACATCGTGTATTTCTTTGCAGGTTTGAAGACCTCATTGTGCTCAGCAGGATGTGACAAAATGAAAAATGAAAGAGATGTATTCAAAAGGCGCATACCAAGTGAGCCACCACTTATTAGATGTCGTTCCCCCTAAATGAAATGCTATCAAAATTTTGTCTAATTTGCAGACTTAGAAAAAAAGGGGGGAGGAATATATATTGCATTGTATGTTCTCTTTCAGGTTTAAATATCGTCAGTCTCATCGATGCTAAGATGAGGTGTCGCAGGACACTCAGCCAACCAGTAGAAAAGTAAAAACACTGATGTAGCCTCTACACGTGGATGATGCGAAGTCTAAAGGCGCCAAATCTTTTGACTTAAAAAATGAGAGAGTGAAATTGACTTAAGAGCTAAATAGGAAACTGCTAATTTTAAACTAAAAAACGAGAAAAGGGGGAAGCCTTTAAAGCAAATTTTAAAAAAGAATATTCATTTAAAATCTAAATTTGGGGAGTCTAATATTAAACTCACAAACTTTGGGAGAGGCTAATATTAAACTCACAAGCTCTAATTGTAATCCTTTATGGCTTAAATTGAAGCGATAAAGTGAGTTCCCTTTTCTTGTATATTTCTCAAAATTGAGCAAGCTTTAATTGGAATTGAGGGGGGACTAATGTCAAACTCATAATAAACTTGCAATAAACTCCAAATCTAAGGACAAATCCAAATTGAGTTTAATAACTCTTGTACGAAGGTGGAGGTGATTACTATGCTAGTTAATAAGCATGAGTAGGGCTAAAGCAACAAACACTGAAATTGGCATAACTTATCAAAATTGAGCATAATCAAGTTGGAAAAATTACGAAAACTTAATAAATAAGCTAAGTGCAAGAGTGTTTTAAACTATAATCTAAATCAAAATATCTTCTTCGCCATCGAATCTATAACTCTTTGTACAAACAAACAAAAGGCGATATTAAATCAAAATTTACAGAAATTATAGGGCTTCCTTTCATCAAAAATCAAGGAATTTCATCATAATAATGATTTTCAAAATCAATTATTTCATTAATTAGATAAAAGCAAATCTATAAATACCGCATGTTCTGGACATAGATTTCAAGTGCAAAATTTTAATGTCAAAAGGTGCAGGCTAAATTGGAATATATTAAATATTAAAAAATCTAATAAGATATTAGATCAATTTACAATGCCTTCTTCATCTGATCTACAACTCTTGTACAAGGCATGTATGATACTAAATCCAATTTTACAAAACATCATAGAGCTTCCTTCAATCAAAAATTAAGGAACTTCATTCTAAACTATGATTTTCAAAATCAATGAAATCACTAATTATATAAAATTATCTAAACTATAGGCACCTGCATGTGCTCGGACATAGAGATTTCAAGTGCAAATTTTAATGTCTGAAAAGGCTGTGCAGGTTAAATTAGAATAAAAAATAATAAATACAAAATCAATCTCATAATTCAAACATGAAATTACCCAAAATTACTATACACCTATAGGGGCCCCTACGCTATACTAAATGCTTAAATTCAAGTGTCTGAGGATACTACGCAGGTAGTTTCCCAGTTTAGTCTTAAGACTGGGTCCGGGTTAACAAAACCTAAAAACCTATAATAAGAGTTTTAAATCAGTGAAATATCTGAGAAACTGATTCTGTCAGGTCATAGAAGAAATAATCCTCTATTAGCAGCTAAACAGAGTTGACAATATCTAAAGCTCTTAAACACATTCAAATTAATCAAATTTTTTTATCAAATTAAGTAAAAATCTAAAATTAATCTCATAACTCAGAAATAAAAACTATCGAAAGTCTTAAATACATCCCGATGTACATATCTGAATGCTTAAATTCAAATGTTTGAGGATGATGTGTGGGTTGCTTCCCGGTTTAGTCTTAGGAGTGAGTCCAGTTATCAAAACCTAAAAACCTATAATAAGAGTTTTAAATCAAATATGAAAACTAATTTTGTCGACAGATCTAATCCTCTTTAGCAGCCTAAACGAGTCAGGGTCTAAAGCTCTTAAACATATTCAAATTAATCGATCTTTCTAATCAAATTAACACAAATTAAATAGTAATAAAAATTAAATATTTATTTTATCAAAATAAATTTAAATTCTTCATAAAGTGAGAGCCAATATTAAATCAAGTATTCTATTACTCTTCAATCTCTAGGGCGTGACCGGTGTCCTCATCGTGGTTTGGGCAAATAGGCTCCACATAAACAATCATGACGAGTCCTCATCGTTGGTTTGGCCACCACTCCATTATATTTTGATCAATGACCGTAGCTATGCTCCAATGGATTTGCCCTTTGAGTTGTGAATCATAGGGTATACTTGATAGGGCAAACAACCCTCTGTCAACTAAGGTAGACTTAAACTTGTCTCCTTATATAAACACCACCCCAGGTCTACAAAGATTTCTTGATGATAACCCATGTGTTGGATGAGGATCCATGTCATGTTAGTACACCTCGACTAAGTAGACTAGGGACCGTGATTGTCCGGGATGACGGAACCATGGGATCTAGATCGAGCACGTCATCATTCCCCCAACCATCCGATTTAAGCTATAATGATGAATTTCATATCTCAAATTCTAAAACTCTATATGTTGCTACTATACGCTACTCAATAAGTGATCTAATGACTAGCTTTAATCGAAAGTTCTCTCTCACTTATTGAGAGGGGAAATTAACTATAGGGGCTTGAGCCTATAGGAAACCTGGAACCAAATCTAAAGTCCTCAACAAATGAGGATGAAATCTTTGTATAGTATCTTATCTACTATTCCATCTGCCTTCTGAAAATTACACTGACACATTTTAAAACACTATTTTCATGGAAGAGGTCGGTGGCAAATTTTCAGAGCCCACAGTTTTCTAGCTACTCCACTGGGGATAAGTTTTTCTTTCCATCTTTAGCTAGTCGAATTTAAGCTATAGTAGCAATGGAGCATGATATAATTAATATTTGTAATCAATTATCAATGAATTTAAATTTAAATCAATTATATTTTTATGACTAATATGTTTGTTCTGTATATCGATGGATCTTCAACAATCGCTATTATTTTTATCATGAAAGATTCATTTGCCTAACGCCAGAATCAATATGGGATGTTGGAGATCTTCGAACACGCATCGCTGTAGTCACAGCATCCATCTAATTTGTAAGTTGTGTCAATCTTGGGGATGAAATTTATTTAATTTGATAGTGTAGACTTCCGACCATCACCATTGCAATAATCCTCCACACAGATCATCGCATATTCACACCAACTGCATTAGAGGATGACAATTTGAATGGACCTTCTTGAGGTTCCTCAAAAGAGAGCCTTTGTACTTAAAAGATTGATTCATTCTAAGGTATCAGTCATGAAGAGAACCTTCGCTGGGCAGAAAATTTCAGTCATACTTGTGAATGCGACAACCCTATCAGTTGAACCTTTCGCACTAAGAAGTTATGATATTGAAGCCTCCTCTTTTGGAGGAAAATTGAGTAGAAGGCAAAGGAGAAGAAACACTAAACTGCGAGTTCAGTAGTTACCGTCTGAATCATAAGTCATACAACTAACCGTACAACCAGAAGCGAGTATTTCTACCCTACAATAAATTTGAAATTTTTGAGATGGGTGAAAAGGAATAGCTCTACTGGTGATGTTAGATGGTGTTTTTGGGCTCAACAGTAGTTAGTTTCAACCTTTCTGAATAAACAACATGAAACTCTATCTACTCGAACACATAAAGTTCTAAAAGTTGTTAAGGAAAAATATCTTATGAAAAATAGGTATCAAATGTCAATTATCAAAGAAGTCAAAAATGCTCCACTACAAAAGCTATAATCAGTGGTAGTAAGAGCTCAAGACCGTCCTAAGTAATTTCTACACGGTGAGCATCGGGGCGTGACACCTGAACCGCGTGTTCGGGAATCCGTTACCGAAAGGTCCCGGTAGAAAGAAAAATAAATAAAGAGGCCAAAGCCTCGAGAAGAAGTTGCGATGCAAAAGCTTCTTCATATGGAAGCAAGTTAACCTAGAGACAGTGAGAAAAGAGAAATGTTGAACTGCATGCTCAACGGCTATTGTTCAAGTAGAAAATTGTACAGCCAGTTGTAGAACTAGAAATGAGTATTTTAATATATAACAGGTTTGACAACCTAAATATGTGTAAAAAGGGATAACTCTACTAGTCAAATCAAACAGTCCTTCTAGACCCGACAACATTAATATCTCAGATTCTCTTGTGAGAAAATTTGAAACTGTATATGTAAGAGTGCATTGGGTCCTCAAAGTTGCTAAGGAGAAAAGGACTGATAAAAAAATATATGAAGGTCCTATCATCAAGGAGGTTAGAGTTGTTCCTTCAAGGAGACCTCCTCCTACAACCCTAATAAGATGTCTACTAATTCAAGTCTGGCACAGTGAGCATCCATGCGTGACACTTGGACCACATGTCCTAGAATCCATCGTCAAAAAGTCCCGGCAAATAATTGAGAAAATTTGGAGGCCAAAATCTTGAAGTGAAATTCCCTTACAAATAGACAACATCATGACATCTAGACTATACTCCCATAAAATCCACTCTTTATGCCAAAGTATTTGGAGCTGAGTAGTCTTGGCACTTGAAGTTGAACTACCTTCACTCTGAGTAGTCATTCAACACAATCTCACTCAAGATGAGTATGTCTATGGATGTGAGAATTTAGTGGACTTGACGAGGTCAGGCACCAAGCTCAATAAAATCTAGAAGTCTACCGAGCAAAGATGTCCAAAAGCTTCATCATTATATGTTATCTCACAAGATTACCCTCATCTTGAGGATCGATCCGCTGAAGTACTTGATGACAAGACCAATGTTGACAGGTCGCTTGGCAAGATGGGTAGTATTATTTCTACAATTTGATATCACATACATTCCGCAGAAAAGTGAAGGACAAGTCTTAGCAGTTTGCACATCCATCCTGGACTCTTCTCTTAATGATGATTTGCCCGACAAATTATGCTCATTCATGAAAGAGAAAAATCACAAATTTAGAAAATATACTTTGATGGAGCTCATCGATCAAACAAGTCCAATCTAAATTTTCAAGAGCAAGAGCGAGGAATTGACATCATCTTCATAACACCGGAAGGAGGGATAATGAGATGATCATATGGATTTGAGCCAAGAACTAATAATGAAGATAAATATGAAGCATTAGTGGCAGTGCGGAAGAAGCTATTTTCATAGGCATTGAACTTGCATATTTTTGGTGATTCTCGAATTATAAATCAAGTACTTGGCATCTATAGAATCAACAAGCTTGAGTTAGCTTTCTATCTGGCGAGTTCTCAAGCTTATGAAGCGATATACCAAATATCATATTAACTCGAATTTCGATTGAGAATAGAAAAAAAGCTAGCAAAATTAGCTAAGGAAATGATAATATGAATGGTGATTATATCATGATCGATATATTTTCGATGAGTTCTAGAGTAGATAAAGTATCAATCCACAGGTAGAGGGTTACCAAATTTGACTCAACAGATCATTTCGGGTTCCTCATACTCCCCAAAATCAACAAGAAGTTGTCCCATAAGAATGGCATTGCCTAAAAGTAATGTGGAAACCTTTGTTATAGAAGAGTCGTGATTGAGGTAACCCTTCATTGACTACTTTAAAGAAGGCAAATTACCAAATAAATCACTAGCTAAATTAAAAGAGAATGCTATCTTATGCTTTCTCAACAACACTTTATATCATAAATCCTTTGAACAAATGTGGATATGCCTAAATAGATGAAGCTAGCAAAGTGATGGTTGAAATTCATGAAGGACTTTGTGGTGCACATCTAGGTCCCAAGATGGCGGTAAAGATCAAAAGGATGGGTTATTATTGGCCATTTATGTGTGATCATGTTAAAGTGTCAGTGTCAAGTACATGGAAATCTCATCCATCAACACAAATCCATTACACCCAACAATATAGCATCCGACCATTCGAATATTGGGTATAGATGTAATTGGACCAATCGATCCACCATCGTCATTTGGACATCATCTTCATCCAGCGGTGATTATTTCTCTAAGTGGTGAGCTACTAAAGAAATTCGCCGAGTGATCAACTTCTTCATGCATAATGTCTATAGATTTGGAGTGTTGCAAATAATTTTGATAATGGCACGACTTTCAAAAGTGTAAAGATTTATAGATTCATCGATCGACACAAAATTGATTGGCGATACTCTTCAATATATAATCCAAGAGCAAATGGATTTGACAAGGCCTTCAAAAGACATTAGTCAAGCTCAGAAGATTCTTACTAAAAATAAGAATGACATACCAACTAGTAGTAGCTCTATATATCAACTACCAAGATCATAATGCCACTCCTGGTATTTATTGGGTATGAAGCGGTTCTTCGCTTGAAGTTGAGTTGCCTTCACTTGTAGTCATCTAGTACAATCTAACGAAGATCAAAATGCTCATCGAGAATGGAGGAACTCGACACTTGATGAAGTTAGATTACAAGCTCATCAAAATCTGAGTCTATCGAGAAAGATGTCTAGCTTTTGACCATACTGGTCTTTGAACATTCCAAAAGGAGAATTAGTCAGTCTTTGAAGACCAATTATTCTAATCAAAAATTTGGCAAATTTGAGCCTAATTGGGAAGGCCTTTTGTCATTGAAAAGTATACCAAGGAGGGCATACCAACTCATCAACTTAAAGGGTGAAAGACCAATGCCGCCAATCAATGATCGTTACTTGAAAAAGTATTATACATGACAAATGCATTCTCAAGATATAATAAAATCCTCCAGGCAATTTTTTAGTATATTTATTTAGGTTGGATGAGATCCCTAAATAAACATACTCCATATGAAGAACTTTGCCGTGAAAATTTTCCTATTACATAGGGGTATTTTTAGATTTTTTATATGATAAAATCAATGTGTATGTTAAAATCTCCTTTAGAGTACATCAATTCAAATATGGATGTATTTATATATTTTCATCTTGATAAATTCTCCTAAATGTACTTTAAAATTCCCCTGCAAGGCAGGGATATTTTTTAGTTTATATTAAGTTTATTTGAGTTGACATCGTGCCATAGATGAGATCCTCAAATATATTCTTATTGAGTTGACATCGAGCTTTATCAAATCTGAATATATATAATTATCATTATTAAGTTGCATATTCTTCGAAAAAAAAGAACCTATTTCTACATGAAAAGATAACCTTAAATGTCAAGAAATTTATCTCCCGATTTGCCAAATTCAGAGATCAAGTAGAAGAACTCCCGATTTGAAAGCTTCAATCAATTAAGTTGGAGAAATATCAATCTCTACATCCTAAAGTCTAGGACACAAATGGGTTCTAAAGGTTAGACTCAACAAGCCCATAAATGGTCGAGTTGTTGATGCTCTCCTCACTTAACAAAGCGAAAAGGCCATGGTGAAAGAGCCAGTTAATCTAATGACAAAATCACCAACCCACTACTTAAGTCAAGACTCGGTAGGTTCTAAAGATCGAACTCAACAAGCTCAAATATGGCAGTTCGGCTCTCCTCTCAACAAGCCGAAAAGGCGTGAAAGAGCCCCCTCAGTCAATGATGATAGTTGTTTAATCTCAAACGATTCAACTTAGTGATTACAAGCAACAGATCCAAGAGATCTCTCTGCTTTATCAATGATCAAGTCAAGGCGAGGAAATGCTCTCACTACCTCAATCTTATATTACGCAGGTGATATTTCAATCTATTCTCAAACAATCTAATCAAGTTCAAAAGCAGATCAAAGCATATCTCTCATCAAGTGTCAAAGCGGTAAAAGGCGAAAAATTCCATAGTTCAAACAAAGTCGATATCAAGGAATTTTGACTATTGATCTTAAAGCACGCGTTGACTAATAACTCAACATTGATCCTATATAAGCGAAAAAGGGTCATCTATGTGTCTCAATCCATCAAAGCAAACAAGGTTCATGGAGTGCTTTTGCTTCCACAAGTCAATAAGACAAATCAGTCCCATTAAGCCAGCTCAAAGCTAGGACATAAGGAATTTTAAATCGTTCAAAAGCGGATAAAGCGATTCCCTGGAGTCCTTCATCAAAACAAGTAGGCCGATTCCTCCATCAAACCCAACCATGAAGCTAGGATTGAAACTCAAATCATAAGAATATAAAAGAAAGTTCAGCCAATAAAATAGATAGTAGATGGTGTAAGAACTATTATCTATCGACAAGTCGATTCGATAAATCTCAGCAGTCATTTAGCATGTCCTAAATAAGGCAACACTAATGACAAATCTATCAAAATCAGTTAAAGCAAAGCTAAAATGATCCAAGCTCTACTACCCAAAAGTCAACTAGTTTTCAACAAATGTGACTCGCACCATACGCGAATCATATTTGTTGGGGGAATTTGTTAGCCTCCACATATGTGTCATAGGTCAAGTCAAGTCCACAAGTCAAATTTGACGGACTTCAGAAGCGATAATGCATAAATCGGGGCTCAAAATGCACTAGATGCCCTGAAAATTATCAAAATGACCTCCGATTGATGAACAAACTTTATCGTCGCATTCAAAATATCAAAATCAATCAGAATATAAATATTGCAAAATCTAATGATCAATCGATTAAGCGCTCGAGCTATGAATATATCGACACGCATATCAGAGTCAAAAAGCTGCAACGTAAGTCAAACAATCTCCATTCACAAAATTGATTTTGTCGTTAGCTTTAAAATATCAAAAATTATTAAATTAGACTATCCACGCTCAATTCGGATGAGTCTGTGCAAATGTCGAATGATTCGAAGTGGCAGCACATAAATCGAGGTTAAAATACACTAGACGTCACCAAAATTAATCCAAATGACCTCCGATCGATAAACAGACTTTGCCATCGTGTTTAGAATATAGAAATTGTCCAGGATATAAATATTGCATGACTTGATGAGCAACTGATCAAGCACTCGAGTCATCAATATGTCTACATGCATATCGAGGTTAAGAGGCACCAACGTAAGTTAAACGACCTCTGTTCACAAAATTGATCACACCATTTGCTTTAAAATGCCAAAATCTATCAAATAAGACTGTTCACACTCAATTCGGATGAGTCTGCACGAAAATCAAGCGGTCAAAAGTGGCGATGTGTATTTTAAGCTGAAATCAACTTAATTTGGTGCCAACTTGAACCAAATGGCTTCCGATCGTGAAACGGACTACGCCATTGCGTTCAGAACAACAAAATTACCCTAAATCGATATATATTGACTATGTGTATTTATCAACGCGAAATCCACATTTAAACTATTTAATAAATTCAAATTTTATTAAAAAAATTTCCAAATTACTCCTCACGCAGCAACCGTTCCCCATTATTTTCAATTTTTTGAAAAAAGAAATAAAAAATAAAAAAGAACTGAAAATGAACCACTCCCGAAAATATCGTCGTCCGTAGCTTCGTCTGACTACGTCGGACTCAATCGCATGACGACGCGTGACATCGGCGAAAAATGGCAGTAGGCGAGACGCACTATTTTTTAGCGGTTTAGTGATCTACCGACCCGTTACCTCAAACCTCGGGAATAAAATATCTGCGTTGTTCATTCTTTGTAATACTTGCAGCTTTCGACGAAGAGAATTTCTGAGCTCCGTGTTGGCCCACCTCCGTCGTTCGATCCGGCTTAGGGCTTCTAATTTCAAATTGAGGTATTACGGTTGGTTACAGGTATTTCCACATGCATTCTTGAACTTGAAAGATTTTAGGGTTTTCTGTCTTTGTCCATTCTGCAATCCATCGTATGTATTTAGGTTTATTTATGGCATCCTTTTGATTTTATATGGCTACCCTCTGTACCCCTGTACCTCTGTACCACTGTACCTCTGTACCCTCCTAATATTAGAGACGATTTTGGGCTATTTTTATTGATTGTTCGGCATGTACTCTCCGAACCCCAACAGTACCCTCTATACTTTCTTGAGATTTTACATTTTTTTCAGTCCATTTTTTTCCCGTTTGGAGGGCATACTGCTAGAATCGTTATGAATAAATGGGAAGTTGTGTTTCTTGGGTTTGGGTGTGTGAAGAAAATGAATATGTACCTATGCCTCTGTACCCTGCCTGCACCTCATCTGCTCTGTACCTCGTACCCTCCTTATTAGAGATGATTTTGGGCTATTTTTCTTGATTATTAGGTCTAGTTTTTTGAGACAATGTTTCTTGCTTTTGTGGAAGTAGATTAGAGGTTTGGAAGCTAATTTTGATGCTTGTTTGTAAATGTACTCTCAGAACCCTATGTACCCTATACTTTCTTGAGATTTTGTATTTTTTTCCATTTTTTCCCTTTGGAGCATACTATGGTTAGAATCGTTATGAATAACTGGAAGTTGTGTTTTGCCAATTTGGGTGTGTTACGTGGAGAAAAATGAATCTGTACCCTCTGTACCCTACCTGCACACCTCTGTACCCTCGATAGAGATGATTTTGGGCTATTTTTCTTGATTGTTGACGATTTTTGAGACAATGTTTACTGCTTTTCTGTGGAAGTAGATTAGAGGTTGTTTGGAAGCTAATTTTGATGCTTGTTTGCAAATGTACTCTCCGAACCCCAACTGTACCCTCTATACTTTCTTGAGATTTTGCATTTTTTTAGTCCATTTTTTCCCGTTTGGAGGGCATACTATGGCTAGAATCCGTTATGAATAACTGGGAAGTTGTGTTTTGCCGGTTTGGGTGTGTTCTGTGAAGAAAATGAATATGTACCTCTGTACCCCTGTACCTCTGTACCCTCCTGATATTAGAGATGATTTTGGGCTATTTTTTTTCTTTGTTTGGTCTGGTTTTTGAGACAATGTTTATTGCTTTTCTGTGGAAGTAGATTAGAGGTTATTTGGAAGCTAATTTTGATGCTTATTTGCAAATGTACTCTCCGAACCCCTCTGTACCTCTATACTTTCTTGAGATTTTGCGGTTTGGATGTGTTACGTGGAAAATGAATCTGTACCTGTACTGTACTGCCTCTCTGTACCTCTGTACCCTCACAATATTAAGGTGCTTGCAATCATTATCTTTCTTAATATTGATTACCTTGACTTTATTTTGAAGTTGACATGTGCAAAAGGATAACGTCAAGATGGCCAGTGCCATCGAACATTATTTGATAATATTATTTCGCTTCACTAGTGGATAAAATATTGCGGCTTCACGAACCAATTCATTCGGATTGCGGGCAAGACTTCGGTTGCCATAACCTCTATCTATCTTCTTTGGGACATCGGACCAAGCCTTTTCTTGGGTGGGTAGTGCATTTCTTTCACCGGATGAAGTAGTGTGATCTTTGGGGATGCGATGCCAAACAAAGGAGAAAGTTTTATGGCGAAATCCCATTATCATAGTATAGTTATAAGAATAAGCTCGAGAATCGGATAGCTTCGTTCTTGCGGCCGGTTGTCTGATTGTACATCGTTTTCTTATTTCAAATTTGTTCTTTGCATATCCTATAGAGTAGCTTAGTTTAATTACTCCGATAATATTGACAAATTTCTTGAGTACAATTGTGAAGCCATTTAGCCTTCTTAGTGTCATAATTCAATGGCATTACAAGAAAGATACACACACAGCAGGCGCCTGGCTACATGAGTGGCTTTGTCCCTCTTCTTATGGTATGTTCTGACCCGTTAGTTATGTTTTACTTGATGTGAGCAAGTTAACCTGTATAAATGTTTCTTGTAGATCTGGGCGGCTGAGCACATTATTAGCATTAGGCCGCCATTTCTGCATGCGACCACGTATGTTCGTTGGCCTAAAATAAAGTTCTGAGCGTTGCCGATTTGAAAGGAGACCAGGTACAGGACATTAGTTATGTTCATTCATTTCGGTGTAGTAATGCATTTACCTATGTTGTTTGTCATCATATCTATCTTTGGCTTAACACAGGTTCGCCTTACACTCGAGGACTTATCAGAAGAGGAGACCTGGCTCATTGAATCATCCTCTCCTCCCCATGAAACTTCCCTAGCAGAGCTCGACATCAGCCCCATCGCGTCGGTCATTGTTGCTCTCGATTCCCTATATCTCTCCCAGATATTCCCCCCCAACCGGTGTGTCAGCTTGCCCTCGCTACTACCCCAATCGAAGGATCTGCAATAGATAGGTTATTTGCGGTTTGAGGGAGTTGAGGAAGTTGTGGCATCCCATGCGGCGGTGGCGGATGGATGGCATTGATGCAGTTCATTGAGGGTATGCCTGAAAGTGCTTCCATCCCGTGTGGAAGGCTACTAGGAGACCAGGGTATCTTCTCGGAGACCTTTATAGTGGAAGCCCCTCAGGTGGAGTCTTGTGCAGAAGCTCGTCAGGCGAAGGGAGGCTCCCAGAGCATACAACTATATCGCCTTCATTGGCGACCTTGCGTCGGGTGAAGGCACGGATGAGGAAGAGGCTATGTTCTCTCGTTCACCACTTGACCTAGAGTGGCTATTGATTTGCCCTCCACTACTGAGCGGTGCGGGTATTACGTTAATTTCATGAATAATGTGATACAATAGATGACCGGTTGTTGGTTTCACCTTGAATTTGCGGTGGCATCGTGAGCGATTTCCTCGATGAGCCATCAAAGGCTATCGTAGTTGTGGAGGAGCACCGGTCAGGGTAAGTTCGATTCTCGAGCTTTAGATGACAATGGATATAGCTTTTACCAATTATTTTAGCCTAAATAATTATATTACGGCCGAGACGGCGGCTTCGTGCACCCATCCAGATGGCCTCGGTGATGCTCCAACTCATAGGCCGGTCGTGCTCGATTCGGGACAAGTAAGTCACGGCATCTTCCTCCTTTTCTCATTCAAATTTATCATTCTAACTACTTCTTAATTCTCGCACGATAAATTACAAAAATAAGCTGTTTCGATAATGCGGGAGATCATGCTCGCGTGGAAATATTATTATTTGGCGATTGATGATTCTTGATGGATCGGTATCGCCGATGCACCGCGTCCGTCGTTCGCATATGTTGGAGAAGTACTACCATTGCAGATTGTATGTCCCATTCCTTTACATTTCATGCTTACATTGGGTGAGTTACTCCTCCAAAATTAGTAGTTCGCAATTCATTCTTGATATTGTATGTCTAGACTTATAGTTGTTATCTTGCATCCCTGCAGAATTATGCGCAGTATGGCTTGCTAAAAGAAAGCAAGATGTATATCCAACATGTCCAGAGCAGTGCGGCCGGTCTCTTTTCAGTTATCCATAATCAGCACTGGACACTTCTTGTCGGTAATATCAAGCTTGGCGTGTGGTCATTTTACGACTCATTGCCAAAACCGACACATAAAGTCATTCTGCCGGAAATGGTATGCACTCTTCTTGCGGGTTCTCCTGGGGATCTAACTAATACCTTATCCATCTGAGATTAAATTCGGCTCAGATATGCCATTATTTTGACAACCCAAAAATGGCTAGTTGAAATGGTGGCGGGTTGCCGTCAGTCCAACGTGTTATTGCGCATGTTCATTTACAAATACATGGAGCGGATCGAGAAGCCCGCAATTAGCGGGCTCGAACTGGGACAAAAAGATGAATAGATTTAGGGACGACTTTGTTTATGCGATTTTTTGCTTGGCCTCAAAAAAATAAAATTTGGATGCTTGAGTTGTTCTCTGCATACATTCTTAGGTAGGGATAATTCATTCTGTTATTTTAGTGGTTTTGTAGGGATAATTGATTGTTCTCCTGCTCATCATAGGCATGTTCATTTGCATTTTGAGGCAGCTTTCGAGAATAGACAATTTTTTTTCCAGTTTTGTTTCACTCGTAGCTTTGGTTTTGGATCATGGTAACTAAATCCCAAGCAATAAGGTGGTATTGATGAATTTTAGGAGATTTCATATTCTACTTTTTTTTGTTTCAATTTGTAGCCTTGTTGTTGGATCATGGTAACTAAATCTAAAGCAATGAGGTGGTATTCGACAAATTTTAGGAGATTTCGGTATTTCTACTCTTTTGGTTTGTTTCAATTTCTAGCACGTTGTTGGATCATGGTAACTAAATCCCAACAATGAGGTACATTATGAATTTTAGGAGATTTCTGGTATTTGTACTCTCTGTGCAATTTTGTTTCACTTTCTGTAGCCTGGTTATTCAGATCATGGTAACTAAATCCCTATTGAGGCAATGGTGGTATTCAATTTTAAGATTCTATCTGTACCTCTGCCTTTGTACTCTGTACTCTGCACATATATTTACATAATTATTTGTACTCATTTTTGTTATTTTATAATTACAATATTAAAATTATTTATTTATCTAACATGAATGGATATGCACTTTTTTTTTATTGTTTCATATTAGATAATTTGAGAATAAGTCAATAATATATATATTTTAAAGCTTTTGGAATCTCTAATTTGCTTATAAAATAAAAAAAAAATAATTAACCATCCGAGATTACTTAATTTCTCTGTTTTTGTTTACTTAATATACATTGTAACATAAAATATATATATATATATAGTATTTTTATTTATTGATTATTTTAAAATAAAAAAATGGTAAGATAAAAAGAAAGATGCTCTAGCTTCTGATTAATATTTTTTATTTCATTTACTAATCATCATTTAATTTTTTCTAAATTTGTATTATTAAAATCAAAATTAATCTCAATTAAAATCCTCTCTAGATAAAACAAATAATGCACACTCTTTCTAATTAAATTTTAGAAACATGTTATTTATAATTTGGTATAAAATATATTTTTTAAGATATGATATTAAATAGTTTAGTATAAATAAAAAAATGAGTAAACAATTATCTATTATTATAAATTTAATTTTTTAAAAAAAAATAAAAAATAAAAAACATATCTATTAAAGCTTAAATTTGTTTTGCAACATGCATAGTTTTCATAACACAATAAAACATAAAATAGAAATACAGTTTTAGATGATCCAATTAAGATGACAATAATGCAAATGAATATCTTTTAAAAATAAAATTTTAAGTAACTTTTATTGGTGCGATTGCATTTCAAGACTTTACTAGTTATGAAATGACAAAAAAAAATACAAGCATAATGACTAAAACGAGAAAAATGAAAAAAAAAATGCCTTTCGATAATAATATCATGCATCAAAATGCCTTGTAATAATATCCATCATTTTAGTGTACCCTTCAGCATATTGGTTGATTGATGAGGTCGAACTGAATTCCTGTGGTACAACATCGTAGTAATGGTACAACATCTTAGTAATGGATGAATGTTTGATCAATGTGAAATATTCTAATCTTACCTGTGAAAAGCACTGGGGCATAACAGAGTGAGTCGCAACCGGTGACGATCCCGCTCTACAAAGACTCTGACTTCACTTTTGTTTCTAAGACAAGAAAATATAATGAATTAAATATTTACAGAACCTATAAGTAATAAGAACATCAGGCAAGTAAGTACTTGTGGATTTTTTGATTTCTCCCAATAAGCCTTGAGCCTTGTTGGAAACACCCTTTGGACGCCTCTTGATTGGATCCTTCAAACCGCCTTATCCAATGATGATGGTCGCCTTCTTCCTCTTAACCGAATGTCAAACATGGAGAATTCCCACTTATTACGGAGTCCACTTCATCGATAGTCGCTAAGAGATGCAAGCATGTAATCCTCAAGAATCTTATTACCCTGCGTTCTGAGCTAATTTGATATGCATATCGACTTATATGGTTCCTAAAATAATGCCGCCCATCTCGCTTCCACATGTACTAACCTTCAGATGAACCATCGACGTAGATGTCCCTCTTGCTCGTAGACCACCGCATGAGGAGGTACTTATCCGAATGCGCAAAGACATCATTCTAAGAACTCTAATGCAAGCACAAAGTATGCCCATCATTTCAAATTTCGCAACTACAAGAAATATCCATAATAGACACATCAAAGTGGACAACTGTGTTTTGATGCATTCTTCTTCTCTAAGTTCCTCACCAAGTACTCCATGGGCTATATCAAACAAGAATGATAATCCCCAACTCCATGCGTAAATTCTTCTTCTAACATGAGTAAAGCTTCCTCAGATAAAACAAAGCAGCTTAAGAATTGGACTACTCCTAACACAGAACAATTGTCGACCTGATACACTTGAAGTCTTCATCATGTTCATTTCGCACCATGTTTCCATCACCTTCTCCAATCCCAAGAAATAACTGTCAACTTGTTTGTTTTCAAATACCATGACACACGCTATTTGTGGCCTCACTACTAAGGACACATGCCCATACAAAATTTACCATTTCTCGCTAATTTTGTAAAGTTCGATAGCCAAGCATGATCATGCAAATTGCCTTCCTCTAGCATGGCGCACAAGCATCCTCAAACTCATCCTCGTGGTCACATTTGCTCATGCATGTATAGAATAGCCCTTGAACTCTCTTGTTACTACTAAAGCAATGGACCTTGAGGGGCTTTCGAGATATGCCATGCACAACCTATGAGGCGAGTATAGTCTCGATAGCCATACCGATCTTGATCAAGAATATCGTTATAGGATGCCCCACCCATCAACAATAAATGTCCGAATAACCATGTGAATGACTCGATGGTCTCTTCCAAAAAAGGCTAAATAAGACGTTTTGCCAATGATGATTCACTAAACGAAATGCATAAGATTATATTTATTGAGCCGATAGTATCAAAATTATCACATCCCCAAAACAATCAAATTCAACCCTACATACCATTGCTCCAAAAAAACTCACCAAGCAATCGACGAATCAATCAACATCCCATGCAAACATCTCGTCACGCTTGTCTTTCCTCAATGTTAATTGCTATCACCACTTGCAATCTGTGACCTTCACTCTTTCTAAATGAAATTGAAAGTATCTCTTTTGTGAATCCAATATTCTCTACCCCACCAACTTCCTCGCTAGATAGTCAACGCCACTAATGCCGCCTCTATCATCGCTCTTCAAAACCGATGCCTTCAATCAAGATGACGGATCCGAGAAGATGCGATCACCGCCTTTGCCAATGAATGATTATGACTCTCTATATATTTTTTAACTACCCCTCCAAATCCACGTAATCGAATCATCGCCGACAACCGCTGACGCTTTTCAGAATTTTGTTATATGGTTTGATTGATTGTGTTGCTTACGAAAATATTTGATTTCAATTTCTTAGTTAGGCCAATAACTTGTATGGTCTTTTCTAACACCAAGCTGCTTGATGTATAATCACAAGACAAGCATATAAGCGGTTTCATTATGCACAACTGTTTCAAGATTCCCCAAATTTGGGTCATTAGATAAAAACAACTTCATCATCTCATTGCTCATTCACCACATTCATTCATAAAATATAAATACAGAGATAAGAGTGGATGAAACAGAGAGCATATAGGGGTGTATAGTTAGTCCAGAGACACAAAAAATACCCAAAAATCGCTCAACACCCACCAAATTGCAACCATTAAATTTTAATTACCATGATCCAACAACCCATAAAAATGAACCTAAATATAGAGGCATGAGTACAGAGTGCAGGTACAGACAGAGGCATAAATCTCCTAAAATTCGTTAGACCACCTATTGCCTCAATAGGATTTAGTTACGATCCAACAACCAGCATGAAAGTGAAACAAAAAAAAAAAAATCGCATACTAAAGACAGACAGAGAGTATGTAAATAAGCACTAAAAATTAATCAAAACACCAATTTCCCAAGGATTACATCAATATGTTTTCGAACGCAAAAAAATCATGAAAAATAAATATGAAGTCATGACAGAGTACCTGAGTAGCTCAATCAATATGCAAAGTCCGAAAAAACTCCAAACAAGTAGAAAATCTAACTTAAATAAATAAATTACAAACTATCTATTTTACATATACAACTCTTAAAAGATTACGCCATTTTTATTTTACATCATCGCCTATTTCAAACGCTTCCATTTCTATTCATTCCTTCTTCATAGCTTTCAGAATGCTCTCGCCTACAAATAAAAAAATATAGCCACCCCAAATGAAGATATTTAGTCTTTAAATTTCTCCCCACAGATATACTCATTCCCCGCAGCTGGTCGGTGGGTTGTTAAACCGCAAAAAATAGCTGCCTCCATCTTATGCTATTTTTTAGCGCCAGACCGCTATCGCCATGCGATTGAGTCTCAGACGTAAACCTGTGCGGACTGATTTTCCCTCCCCTCCCCATTTTATTTCCATTTCTCACATTCAATCATTCCTTCCCACTTTCCTCCCTCATTGCTTGCATCCCACGTAACTCTCTCTCCTCACATTCTCTCCCACTCTCCTCTCTCTCTTGCAGCCCTCTCCCGTCGAAAAGGAAACAAAAAATTAGGTGAATTCCCTCTCCCTCTCGATTTTTGTCCCGCCGCCGGTGTCGTCTGGCGCAATTCGCGCATCCCACACGGTTCTCTGTCCGCTCATCTCCCGCATTTCCGCGACGTCGGCGTAGCCCATGAAAATGTGCTTCCTACAAAGCATCCCACGGCCCACGACATCCATTCTAATCCCACTCCAGCTCACTGCCCGCTGGCTGTCCTGAACCTGCTGGTATATTTTGCGCCGCACCCACCGCCTCCGCGACCCGCACCGCTCCCGCGGCCCGTTCCAACCCACACAGCCTGGCGACTGCCATCCACTGTGCCTGTTTCTGCTGATCTGATCCTGCTGACCCACACCCGCTGATCTGATCCTGCCGACACACGCTGACCTGCTGAACCCGCGCGTCTCGATCCCACCGGCTCCCGTCTGTGCCGTTTTGCTTTCTTTCTGCCTTTCTGCCATTTCACCCGCAAAACCATCCTTTCGCTGTCATTCCGCGGGCCAAACCCATGCATCGCACCGGTGAAGCCTGTTGCGCCCAGCCTCCGGCTTACCCGCTACCTTCCGAAATCCAAACTACAATTCCCGCAGCCCATGAAATCACACAACCGCAAGCATCCAGCCCACTAGCCCGCTGTTCCGACCTGTTCTACATAATCCAGCCCGCTGTCCCGTAGCCTGCAACCTTTTACTCATACCGTTTCTACTGCGCCACAAATCGGGGAAGAACATCATCAGCAGGCAAATTCTTCCTTCAATTTTTGGCATCGCACCCCTCGCTTTTATCCCATTTCCATCGCACCATAACATCGCCAACACGCTAATTCTTCCTTCGATCACCTCGCTTAAATATCCTGCCGTTACCGCAAATCGTGCCAGTGAATTCTTCCTTCGATTTTTGGCATCACACCCCTCACTTTAGCCATCCTGTTTCATCAGATCAGAATCGGGAAGAATATACGAACAAATTCTTCCTTCGATTTTCGTCGATCCCCGCTTTAGAGCCCATTTTTATGTCGCAAATTGGGGAAGAACATTATCAATAGATGAATTCTTCATTTGATTTTCGTGATCGCTTTACCTTACATTCTCAATCGATACCTAACCCTCGCCTTCTGCCTTTCAGCTGAAAAATGCCAAAACTTGTGGATCTATGAATGTGAATATATATACATGCTTGTATTTTTTTGCAGGTTTGAAGACCTCATGCTCAACGCAACGATGATAAAAATAAGACGCCGAACGCCACAGGCGTACCCATTACTTGTTGGGATGTCCCCCCTAAACAAAATGTCGAAATTTTGTCTAATTTTCAGACTTAGAAAAAAAAAGAGGGAGGAATATATATTGTATCAGTATGTCCTCTTCGTGTTTAAAGATATCGTGCTCAAAGGCATCGAAGCTAAAACACCCCCATGTAGCTTATATGGGGATGACGGAGGTTTAAATGCCAAATCTTTTGACTTAGAAAAATGGGAGAGTGAAATGAGCTAACTTAAATCAAAAACTTGACTAATTTTAAGCTAAAAAGCGGGAAATAAGAAAAAGGGGGAGCCTTTAAAGCAAATTTTGGAAAGAATAGAATATTCATTTAAATCTAAGTGAAATTTAGGGGTGGCTAATATTAAACTCACAAACTTTGGGAGAGGCTAATATTAAACTCACAAACTCTAATTGTAATCCTCTATGGCTTAAATTAAAGCGTGAGTAAAAGTGAGTCTTTTCTTCTCAAAATTAAGTAAGCTTTAATTGGAATTGAGGGAGGACTAATGGCAAACTCATAACAAACTTGCAATAAACTTAAAATCTAAGGATAAATCCAAATTGAGTTTAATAACTCTTGTACGAATGTAGAGATGATTACTATGCTATTTGATAAGCATGAGTAGGGCTAAAGCAACAAACATTAAAATCGACATAACTTATCAAAATTGATGTAAATTAAGCATAATCAAGCTGGGAGAATTGCATAAACTCAATAAATAAGCTAAGTGCCAATAGTATTTTAAACTACAATCTAAATCAAAATTGCCTAAACCACCGACTGTAACTCTTGTACAAGCGAAGCATACTAAATCAAAATCTAAAATCATAGGCTTCCTTTCATCAAAAATCAAAGAATTTCATCCTAATTATGATTTTCAAAATCAATGATTTCATTAATTAGATGAAATTAGCTAAGTGTAAATACCGTAATGTTGACATAGAGTGCAAATTTTAATGTCTAAAAGGTCGAAAGCTAAATATATTAAATATTAATCTGAAAATTCTAATAAGATATTAGATCAATTTACAACCCCTTCTTCTTCACCGGATTTGCAACTCTTGTACAAGGCATGTATATACTAAATCTAATTCTATAAAAAATCATAGGACTTCCTTCGATCAAAAATTAAGGAACTTCATTCTAAACTATGATTTTCAAAATCAATGAAATCACTAATTAAGTGAAATTATTTAAGCTATAAGAACATGCATGTGCTCGGACATAGAGATTTCAAGTGTGAATTTTAATGTCTGAAAATTTTGCGCAGGTTAAATTAGAATAAAAAAGTGAAAATACAAAATCAATCTGATAATTCAAATATAAAATTACCTAAAATTACTATACACCTGCATGGGCCCTGACACTATGCTAAATGCTTAAATTCAAGTGTCTGAGGATACTGCGCATGTTATTTCCCGGTTTAGTCTTAGGACTTGGTCCTGGTTAACCAAATTGAAATACCTATAATAAGAGTTTTAAATCAGTGAAATATCTAAGAAACTGATTCTGTTAGGTGATAGTAGATCTAATCTTCTATTAGCTAAACAGAAAGGATGATCTAAAGCTCTTAAACACATTCAAATTAATTAATTTTTTATCAAATTAAGTAAAAAATCAAATCAAAACTCAAATAAAGCCTTAAATACACCATGTTCCCGACACTATGTTGAACGCTTAAATTCAAGTGTTTGAGGATGTTGCTGGTTGCTTGTTTAGTCTTAGATCGTTAACAAAACCTAAAAACTTATAATAAGAGTTTTAAATCGGAAATATCTCGAAACTAATACGTGACAAGATCTAATATCGTTAGTAGCAAAATAGAGTATTGGTCTAAAGCTCTTAAACATATTCAAATTAATCAATATTTCTAATCAAACTAAATTAAATAATATAATCAGAACCGCTTAAATGAAATATCATTAAAAGCTTAAATCAAAACTCAATTTATTCACCTTTAACTTTAAGAAAACTCTAGCTCACAAAGGAGTCAATGTCAAATCAAGTGTTCTGTTATGTTCACTCTCAATCAATCTCTTTCTAGTAAGGAGGTGTCATGTGTCTTCTGACTGCGTGGCTTGGTCAATAGGCTCCACAGATAAAGCAGTCACGACCAGAGTCCTCTGATCGGTTGGTTTGGTCAGTCCGGTTCCATTATATTACGATCACGAATGCATGTGTATGCTCTCAATGGCTCGCTTTGAGTTGTGAATCATAGAATATGATAGGAAAACAACCCTCGCCCTAAAGTAGACTTAAACTTGTCTCCTTAAACAAACACTACCCCAGGTCTACAAGAATTTTTTGGACGACGTAACCCATATGTTGTTGATGAGGATTCTTCTGTCAGGTTGGATCGACTACCTCCTCTGACTAAGTAAACTAAGGATCGTAACTGCCCAGGATGATAGAACCATGGGATCTAGATCAGGGACATCATCATTCCCCTAACCATCCGGTTTAAGCTATAATGATGAATTTCATATCTCAAATTCTAAAACTCTAGATGCTGCTGCTATACGCTACGTATTAAGTGATCTAATGACAAGCCTTAATCGAAAGTTCTCTCTCACTTATTGAGAGGGGTAATTAACTATAGGGGCTTGCTTTATAGAAACCTAGAACAGATATAAAGTCCTCAATAAATGAGGATGAAATCTTTGGGTAATGTCTTATCCATTCCATCCGCGAAAATTACACCGACACATTTTAAAACACTCTTTTCATCGAAGAGGTCGGTGACAAATTTTTGGAGCCCACAACGGGTAAAGTGGAAGGAATAATGGAAATGCCAAAAAACTAGAAAAGAACCCGCCTGATGATAGTGTTCCTCTTCGGCTGCGGGAAAAGGAAAGATCAGAAGGGTAATTCAGTGACTATGTGCTCGATTAAAGGAGGAAGAGAGGAGGTATCTGAACCCACGATGATGAGTTGCCTCTTCTACTAAAAAAGGGGAGGTCAATAGGATGAATTTACAAAGGAAAATGAGGGAAGGAGGAGTTAGAAAAGGAAAATGAGGGAGAGATCACCAAGGAAAAGGAGAGAAGGAAGAAAATGAGGGAAGGAGGAGTTCAAGGAAAATGAGGGAAGAGAGAGTTTAATAAGGAAAATGAGGGGAGAAGTTCAAGGAAAATGAGAGAGAGGGAGTTCAATAAGAAATGAGAGAAGAATAAAATCGGAGATCGAAGAACCCCTACAGTTTTTGTCTGGCTGGATGAGTGGAGAAGGTGAGGAACCGTGATTGAGCTTTGAACGGAAGGAGGAGGCGGATCAGTTGAGGAAACAGTTGAGAGGAGAGGAGGCGATCAGTTGAGGAGGAACGAAAGGAGAAGCATTCATCTGATGTCTTGAGAGATTGAACTTAGGTAGGAGGACTTGCATGTGTGTGCATGAAAAGGGGAGATCAAACGAGTGGAACGGATCGGGTTATGAATAAAAATTTAGGGTTAGTTTGGATTATTAGGTATAAAATACGCTCTTTTAATTAATATTTTAAGCATTCAATCAAATTTAATATGAATTTTACATCGAAATCATTATATGGTGAATATATATGTCAAGTTATTATTCGGGCAACAACGAGCGTTTTAGCGAGAGGCCATTTAGTTTAAGTTGACATCAAATCGGGTAGATTTCAACTTAAAAATATGCGTCTCTGCTTCCAATCGCTCGACATTCACACATACTTGTCCAAATTGAGTGCAAACAATCTCATTTGATAGATTTCGATGTTTCAAAGCTAACAACATAATCAATTTCATGAATGGATGTTGTTTGAATATTGTCGCAGCCTCCCCACTTTAATATGCGTGTCGACACATTGATAGCTTAATCACTTGATCGGTTGATTGCTATATTATGTAATATTTATATTCTGATCACTTTTGATGTTCTAAACACGATGGTGAAATATGTTCGTCGATCAGAGGTCATTTAGGCATCGTTGCGGCCTCCCGACTCTGATATGCTTGTCGGCACATTAACAGCTCGATTGCTTGATCGGTTGATCGTTAGAGTGTGCAATATTTATATTTTGACTAATTTTGACGTTCTGAATGCAATGGAGAAGTCCATTCGTCGATCGGAGGTTATTTGGGCATCGTCGCAGCCTCCCGACTCGATATGCTCATCGACACATTGACAACTCGATCGCTTGATCGGTTGATCTTTATATTGTGCAATATTTATTTTCTTATCAATTTCGATGTTCTGAACGCGATGACGAAGTCCATTCATCAATCAAAGGTCATTTGGGTATCGTTGCAGTCTCATGACTCCGATATGTGTGTCGTCACATTGAGAGCTTGATCGCTTGATCGTTAGATTATGCAATATTTATATTCTGAAAAATTTCGATGTTCTGAACACGATGACGTAGTTCGTTCATTGATCGGAGGTCATTTGGGCATCGTCGCAGTCTCCCGACTCTCATATACGCATCGACACATTGACAGCTCGATCGGTTGATCGTTAGATTGTCATTTATATTTATCAATTTCGACGTTACGAGCCGAATGGAATTAGTTCATCGATGGGATGTCGTTTGATTGATTTAGATGATGTTTGATCTCATCCGTTGCGGCACATCAAAGTTCTTTGATTTGGCTTATAGGCTTAACTCGACCCATGTATCATATATGGAGGTCAACAAATATCAATTGAAAAGTCAAATGATCTTTGAATCTCACATGCTTATAATCAAATTATGTTAGCTCGAAGAGAGGAATTTAATGAGCTCATGATCTTTCAAATCTGAATTAAGACACATAAATTCTAAGAGAATAATTTATGATCGAGGGATCAATACCAAATATCTGATGAAGTATTTTAGAATTTTAGTTAAAATTATTAAAATGTTCTTCCCAAAATTATATAAATATGATCATATTCTCACAATGTGAAAATAGGGCTAAGCTTAATAACTTGAAACTACTACTAACACTCATCATTAATGTAGTCGTTAAGTTGATCGACCAATAATGGATGTCATAGCCCAACCACCAACATTAGATTGTTGTTGCTAAATTTTGTGTAAGTTACGATTTTGTAATATCATATATTTTAATTAAAGAGAAGGGTGAAATCCTAAAGTTTTATTTATAAGTTGATTATTTTGACTAGATTAGACCATGTGATTTTTTTTTTTTTTTTGTTTTAAAATTTTCACATAAAAAATTCTACTACATTCTATATTATTCTTTACTATCTATGCATATGTGCTAAATTTTTTATACAAAGTTAAGACAACTTTTTACTCTATCACCATGAATTTTCCAATACATAAAAATAAAATAATTGTAAATAATATATTTTATTTAATTTTAATGATTTGAATTGATATACCTACATTTTAATATTAGTTTTTTTAATATATATATTCAGCTATGCATGTGTGATAAATTGATAGTTTAACTTCAAAAAAAAATTAATTTGTTGCAACTCTATTCATCTTTTATAGTGAATAAAAAATTAGGTAGATCAGACTTTACATATTTAAATTATTATAAAATTATCACTACTTATCCTTATTAATAAACTTGTCTTTCCAAATCATAAATTTAATAAGCTTATAGATATATATATATATATATACACATTAATATATATATATATATATATATATATATATATATATATATATATATATATGAATGTAATTAAATATCAATATAATATACAAGTCATCATAAAATAAAAATCATTTTAATTTATTATGAAAGTATTTAAATTCTTATAAACCTATTGTAAAATTTTTTAAACTTATTTAATATATACTCAAACAAAAATCGTTGAAAATTAGATCCAAAATGTTGAATAAAATCAAGAGCTTAGGGGCTCTTTGGGATCACTTTTATTTTCTATTTTTTATTTTTATTTTATGTTGTTTTTAAAAATATATTTGTTTAGAAAATCGTAAAAATCATTTTTATTGTAATGTGCTAAGCTGCCCAAACTATTAACCATTTTTATTCAATATATATCTCTAATAAAATTAGGCAAGTTTCAAAAATTATAAATACTTTTAAATTGTAACTTGTTTGTATTTTTATTACATGGTTGTCCAATAAACTCAATCATTTATCTATTGGAGCAATGATGCAGGTCTTTTGCGGTATAAAAGCTATTTATTTTCAAATGATTCGAATATTACTTTATTGAGTATTTATAATTTTAGAAATTATTAGATGTATGATATAATAATAAGGCATTTATATATATAATGCACAATTTTTATATATTTATATATTCAATATCTAAATTTTAATATATACGTAAATAGCAGTTAAATATTTAATATTAGACAAAAAAAATATTATCACTATTTTTTTTAAATAATCTTTATAAAAAAATGGTTATATATATATATGTTACATATAAATACATAGAAATTATGAGATCTGTGTATAAATCTTTTCATAATATAATATTTAAATTAAAATAAAATTAATTTTAAATAAAAATTAATATGATGCATTTAAGACAAATTTTTTTTATTATTAATAAATTTAATAAATAATTGCATTTTTTTAATAAATAAATTTTTTATAGTATATAATAATATTAGCTTCTTTCTTATATAATGTAATCTGCTTATCTTACTACAGAAAAGAAAAGAAAAGATAAAAAAAAAGACCTCCAATTATTTTCTTTTCTTAACTTCGGAGACTGCAGACAAACATACAGAAGGAGATGGACTCAGATTACGGCGTGCCTCGTGAGCTCTCCGATCTGCAGAAGAAGCGAGCTCTTTACCTTTCGTATGTCTCACTCTCTCCCTTGTGTTAGTATTTCGGCTTTCCTATGCTTCTTCTCACATCATGCCGATCCCTTGATCGCTAGTGTGCTGTTTGATTGAGTTGTCTCATTAAATTGTTCGTATCGTTTCGATCAGATGGTTGGTTCGTTTGTTTTCTGGATCTGGCTTTGTTTGGATCTGAGTGAGCTCTGCGGCTTCGACTCTCTTTGACTGTTGAGAGATTAATGCCATTTTTTTTGTCTTTTTGTTTTAACGCTGCATTATTGCTTTTGTTGGCTTCATGTTAGGAAATGAGAATGATTGGAATGTGCAAGCTCGAGAAATTCTTTCTTCTTTTATTTTCATTTGGTTCTTCTGGTCTAGTTGGACAAACAGAGGAAGTAAGCCTTCTTCGGATTGTTCCACGGAACGCTAATGTGAAGTAATCATTCTGAATGCCACAATCTCATTAAGAAAGATGATTGGAGAAACTAAAGAGAAAGATGGATTTTATCAAACTAAAAGACAATCACCACTTATACTACTCTTTATCTACTCTAAATAAAAACACCATTTATAGGCTAAGATATCTCTCTTAATATATATATATATATATATATATATATATATATATATATATATATTTATATATTAAAATTTTCGAATTAATCCAAAATTTGATTTTAACAACTTAATAGTAAAATTGACTGTCTTGACAAAACATAAGATTTAGTTGATCCGAATCAAAATAAGCTCAAATTAAGTCTCAAAAGTATAATAAATTTTTTAAAAATATTAATCGAAGAATTAAATGATTTTAGAATCCGACATACTTATAGTCAAACGGTGCTAGCTCAATGAGAATAATTTAATGATCCAATGCTATCTCAAATTTGAATTAAGGTGCTTAAATTCCGAAAGAATGATTTATGATCGAGGGGATCAATACCGAATATCCGATAGAGTGCTAGAGTTTTAGCTAAAATTATCAAAATTCTCTTCTCAAATTTCTATAAATAAAATCACATTCTCTCCATGAAAAAAAAAAGCTTAAAATTTTGAAATTAGCTCACTTAATTTATTAATCATTATCGACAGTTATTGCACCACCAATAGTGGATGTTATAGCCCAACCACCATAATAAGACTATTGTTGTTAAAGTTTGTATAACTCTTGTAATACCATTTTCTTTAATTAAAGAGAAGGGTGAAATCCTATTGTTCTATTTATATGTGAATTATTTTGACTAGGTTAGACTCTGTAATTTTTTCTCATTTTAAAATTTTCACATAAAATTATAGCGCATTCTATATTATTCTCTATTATGTGTGTGTGTTTAATTTTTATGCAAGCAAAGACATAAATTTTTTACTATCATCATGTATTTTTATAGCACACAATAATAAAACAATTACAAATAATATAATTTATTTAATTTTAATGATTTAAATTGATATACTTACATTTTAATATTAGTTTTTTAATATATATTTTTATTTTAATGTACAATATTAAAATAAAAATATATAGATATAAAAAGAAAGTTATAAAAATTAAAAAAATTTATTGTAGTGTGATGTATTTCCTTTATATGGCTAGCCTATTATTACCATGCTACCCAAACGATTCACCATTTTTATTCAATAAATATCTAATAAAATTATACAAGTTTCGACAATTATAAATACTTTTAAAATATAACTTATTTGCATTTTTATTACATTGCTGCCCAATAAACTCAATCATTTATTTTTTGGAGCAACGATACATGCAGTGATGTCTTAATTGAGTTGAATCTTTCGCTGTATGGATACTATTTATTTTCAAATGATTCGAATATCACTTTAATTGAGTATCTATAATTTTAGAAATTATTAGATGCATGATATAATAATAAGACATTTGTATACAAAATGCACAATTCTTATATATTTATATATCTAATATCTACAATTTAATATATGCATAAATAGCACTAAAATATTTAATGCTAGACATAAATAATATTATTACTATTCTTAAAATAAAATACTCCTTATAGAATATATATATCAAAATTTAGATGTTGGATATATAAATACATAAAATTTATGAGATATGTATATAAATATTTTCATAATATAATGTTTAATTTAAAATAAAATTAGTTTTTAATAAAAAGTAACACCATGCATTTACGACATGTTTTTATTAATAATAAATTAAATAAATAATCACAATTTTTTTTAAAGGTGTGTCACCTTAAATGATTTTTTTTAATACTATATAACAATATTAGCTCCTTTTTTATAGGAATTTTTTTATCTCTTAAACTAATAATTTCTAGAGTGTTTTAATTTAAGAAATTATTAGATGTATGATATAATAATAATGCATTATATATATATATATATATATAGATAGATAGATAGATAGATAGATAGATGTTGAATATATAAACACAAAAATAAATATTAGATATGTGTGCAAATTTTTTCATAGCATAATATTTAAATTAAAATAAAATTATTTTTAATAAAAATTAATATCATGCATCAAAGACACATTTTTTATTAATAATAACTTAAATAAATAATCACAATTTTTTTAAACAGAGTGTCGACTTAAATGTTTTTTTTAATAGTATACAACAATGTTAGCTCTTTCGTTGATCAGAATTTTTTGAGCCCTTAAACACAATTCATGCATATTTATATATCCAATACCTAAATTTTAATAAATACATAAATAACACTAAATATTTAATATTAGATAAAAGTAATATTATTACTATTTTTAAAATAAAATACCCTTTTTTAAAATGATATATATATATATATATATATATATATATATATATATATATATATATATATATATATATATATATATATATATATATATATATATATATATATATATAGATGTTGAATATATAAATATATAAAAATTATGAGATATGCGTGTAAATCTTTCTTTTCATAATATAAAATTTAAATTTATATTAAATTAAATTTTAATAAAATTAATATCATGCATTTAAGATTTTATTAATAATAAATTAAATAAACAATCATAATTTTGTTAACGGTGTGTCAACTTAAATGATTTTCTTAATAGTCTATAACAATGTTAGCTCGTTCTTTAATTTGAATTTTTTTGTTAACGGTGTCATTGTGTTAGAATTTTAGAAATTATTAGATATATGGTATATTAAATAAGCATTTATATACATAATGCATAATTCATAGATATTTATATAGCCAATCCTAAATTTTAATATATACATAAATTTCACTTAAATATTTAATGTTAGACAAAAATAATATTATTACTATTTTTTAAAACAAAATATCTCTTATAGAAAAAAAATGATATATATATATATATATATAAGCGTTAGAAAAAATAGAGTGAAAGTTACTTATTATTAGTTACACATACGTAATTAAAATATAACAATATTTCAATTTTAACATAAAACGAAAGAGGGAAAAAAAAGAATAGATAAAAGCTTCACTATGTCTGTAAATTTTCGATAACGATTATTAAATATATGAGAGGAATAATAATAATGATTTGTAATTATTCATGGTAGAGATTCTACTTCTAATACAACATTAGTGGCATTGGTGGTGGTTGATGGTAAAGTCGATCTTTGTGCGATCTTGTTTGGAGGATCTTGAAAAGCTCTCTCTTCCTCAATGCACTTCCTCGACTCTTTTTTCTTTTATTAGCTCTTCCTTTTTTCTTGCTTGGACTCTTTCTTTTCTTTGCTGAATTTCTTCCTTCTCTTTTTATCTTTTTCAGTTCCTTCTTTATCTCTCATTTATTGTCTTGGTGTCCTTCATGTAATAAATATTTATAGATGGGAGGAGGATTCTTTAATAAATTCAAGTAAAGCCCATACCACTCTCGTCGGACTTCCATGATTCCATCATTTGATGTATTTTGAGCATTTGGATGGCCAAATGAAGTCGAATTATGAGATCTTAGGCTCGTTAATATCGTCGAGGCATATTGACTATAAACACCCCATATTTGAGAGCTTTTGGGATTTAATTGATGTCCCAAAAATTCCAATGATATTTTAAGTCTTGATCTCGATCGGTTTGACTCAAAATCATATCATTTTACATCAAGATTTGTCTTTATAGTGGTATTTTGAGAGTCATATCAATATATATATATATATATATATATATATCAAAATTTAGATATTCGATATATAAATATATAAAATTTATGAGATATGTGCGTAAATCTTTTCATAATATGATATTTAAATTAAAAATAATAATTTTAATAAAAACTAATATTGTGCATTTAAGACACATTTTTTAATACTAAATTAAATAAATAATCATAATTTTTTTTTATATCAACTTAAATGATTTTTTTAATAGTATATAACAATGTTAGCTCCTTCGTTGGTTAGAATTTTTGGAGCACTTAAACTAATAGGTGTCAGTGTGTTATAACTTTAAAAATTATTAGATGAATGATATAATAATAAGGCGCTTACATATATAATGCACAATTCTAATACCTAAATTTTAATATATACATAAATAGCATTTTAATATTTAATGTTAAAAAATTAATATTATTACTGTTTTCAAAATAAAATATCCCTTATCGAAAAAATGCTTTATATATATATATATATAGATATTGATTTTGGATATATAAATATATAAAAATTATGAGATATGTGCAAATATTTTCATAATATAATATTTAAATTAATTTAAAAAAAAATTAATATCATGCATTTAAGACGCATTCTTTATTAATAATAAATTAAATAAATAGTCACATTTTAATGGGGTGTCAACTTAAAATGATTTTTAATAGTATAAAACAATGTTAGCTCCTTCGTCATTAAAATTTTTCGACCCTTAAACTAACAGGTGTCAGTGTGTTATAATTTTAGGAATTATTAGATGTATGATATAATAATAAGGCTTTTATATACATAATACACAATTCATATATATCAATATATCTGATATATAAATTTTAATATATACATAAATATCTGATATGTAATTATTTCTGTAATTACACTGTGAGAGTGATTAATTTTTGTAATTAGCTTTGATACACGTGAGTGATTAATTCTTTCTTCATTACGGTTGGTTGAGTGGCTTTCCTTGGATGCGTGAGACTTGGTTTGAGTCAGACAATGAGTTAAACCCTTTCCAATTGAGTTAACCGGAGTTAATAAATGCGGTGCGTTTGATCCGTTGGATCTAGCGCTCTTGCTCTCGTTGGATGGACTCACTTGGATTGGTCTTTCGTGGAAGCCGTTGGATTGCCTTGTGTTACTCGCCATTGGATCGTTTCTTGATCCTACGGTTTCTTTCCTTCTTTTAGTGGATTACGGTGTTGGCTAAGCGAAGCGGATCTAGAGGATGAATCACGGATGGTGGATGAGCCCGTGGAATCTGAGCGTCGCGGATCCGACGGTGGGTAAGTGAAATGAGGATTGCATCGACGGCTGCTAATTCATTTGCTCATTTCTTTGGCGCTTCTGCGTCATAGTTTCGAGAGGAGATCGGAGGGAGAAGGAGAAGATCCTTCTGGCGATGGTCGATCCGTGAAGATCCAGTAGAATGTTCTAAGAGCTGAGAGCACTTGAGGCGATTTGGAGGAGCTCAGGGATTTCTTGGCCGTCTGTTTGGGGTTTTCTAGGTTTCCATAGTGAGAATTCGGGGAAAGAGGGAGGCCGAGAAAGAGGAGAAGACTTGAAGTTACGAGGAGTTCTTGAGATAATTCTTTTCTTTTTCTCCTCTCATTTATAGTTTTAGTTTGCTCTGTCTCAACTACTTTCTATTATTTGGATATTACATTGCCTCATGTGTATTACGTTGGATATCTTGATTTCTGTTATTATTCTATTTTCTATATGTCATGCTGGCGGTTATTTCTGTTATAGACGGGATGAGTCGTTCTCCTTGTCTGTGTTGAGCAATTTCTCTGTTGTATATTGTTATTGGGAAGTTCTTTACTGTTTATTATAAGTTCTCTTGTAAAGGCGATGTTGCTATTAGATTTGGTTCGCCGTGAGAATTGTAGTTTGGATTTCGTAGGGTTGTTCCTTTGGATATTATCTTGTTGTTGCTTTGGGGATATGGATTCATATCATTACTCCTCCTCACCACCTTGTCCTCAAGGTCAAAATTGAAAATTTGCTTTACGTATTTCTTTATTTGTCATCCAAGGAACATCTGGCTAAAATTTTCTTCCCATTGTTTTCGATTTGTAGGTGTTGATCCCTGTGATGCTTGCTCTGTGATCACTTTTTTTGATTAGTCGTTTCTTTGTTCCCCATGATAGAGTTTAATTTGATGAGGGATTAAGCATAGTAATTGAGTTCGATTGTAGTAAATCGGTTACATTGTGTGTAATTTTGTGTTTGATTACGCTTTCAGTGTCATTGTGAGCCATAGTCTTGGTGAATTCCTCCTTAGGATCCTTACTTTATATCAATCCTTTCTCTTGACTTTATCGTATTACTTTTGTAATGTGGTGGAAGGTTGACTGTACTCATGTCATATGGCCATCTACTTGAAGTTGGAAGGAATTGTTGTGCCCATGACTTATCACCGTGGACTATCTTATGCTAGATAATTGGGCTATATCCGACTTATCTATCTAATTCTAATTATTATATTGAACTTATTTATTTATTTTATAATTAGACATTTATATGTCTGTCTTAACTGATGGCGATATTTGAAGTTTGGTTCTAAGGCATTTTCTTGTATCCAGTTTACGGTTGTATAATCTTTGTAGTTGATATTCTTGTTCTTCATTGACACTCATGAATGCACATAAGTTGGCTAGAGCATTTGTTGCTATATTGATTGCCATGTGGTGGATTAGGCATAGGTGTTCTTTGTATTTCTTTGTTGCTTTCTTCTTTGTATTCTTGTATCGATAGCCTATCCTCCATTAAAGCCAATTGAAATGCTTTGAGCGGGTTGTACTCGATTTCTCTTCTAATTTACGGTTTAAGCCGATTCAAAGACTTTGTAGCAGGATATCGAAATTTGGTTTAGGTCTTCAAACTTCGTATAAAGCTGTTGCCTTGTTGTTTCTTTGTGAAGCTTAGCTAGTTCTCCTCTTAAATCATGTAGAGAAGGGCCAAATCTCTGCATAACTTGTTCTTTAAATTGATCCATGAGTGTAAATGTTTATTAAGATGCATATATTGATACCAATAAGTGCGGTCCATCCATATAAGCGAGGCAATTAAGAACTTTTGTTCTTGATAAATTGTGGTATTGGAAATGTTGCGCTTTGAACACCGACCTTTAGGGTTGTCTCCATTAAATGGGCATATCTATTTTAATATGCATTGCCATGGGTGTGTGTGTGTGTGTGTACGTTTGGAGAATAGGATTTATCAAGGGATGCATCACATACGGCTTTGAGGTTATTTTTTCTATTCGTTTTCTATTGATGTCAATCTCTTTGCTATTTCATTCAATGCCATAGTGATTGAGGTCATTTCTTTGTTCATTGTTGTTCAACGGTAACACATGCTTCAAGTGTTTTGGCATTGTTTCGGTTCCTTCGCCATTTTTGAGTGTTGTAGGTGTGAGTTGTGGGAATCAACGAGAGCACCAATGATATGTAATTATTTCTGTAATTACACTGTGAGAGTGATTAATTTCTATAATTAGCTTTGATACAGGGAGCGTGAGTGATTAAACCAGTTCTTTCTTCTATTCTGGTTCGGTTGAGTGGCTTTCCTTGGATCTGGGTCAGATCTGACTTGGTTTGAGTCAAGACAATGAGTTAAACCCTTTCCAATTGAGTTAACCCGGCTGAGTTAATAGGCTAATCGGGCGGGCGTTATCTGATCCGTTGGATCTAGCGCTCTTTTGCTCTACCGTTGGATGGACTCACTTGGATTGGTCTTTCTTGCGCTGCTTGGAAGCCGTTGGATTGCCTTGTGTTACTCTCTGCCATTGGATCTATTTCTTGATCCTACGGTTTGCTTTCCTTCTTTTCTGAGTGGATTACAGGTGTTGGCTAAGCGGATCTAGAGGATGAATCGGATCGTGGATGAGCCTTAGTGGAATCTGACGTCAGCGGATGGTAAGTGAAAGTGGGATTGAAATGAGGATTACATCGGCGGCTAATTCATTTGCTCATTTCTTTCAGGCGGCTTCTCGCGTCTGCTAGGGTTTCTGAGAGGGAGATCGGAGGGAGAAGGAGAAGATCCTTACCGGCGATGGTCGATCCCGTGAAGATCCACCGTAGGAATGTTCTAAGGCTGCGGAACGCTTGCAGAATTTGGAGCTCAGGGGATTTCGTGTTTGGGGTTTTCCGTTTCCAAGTGAGAATTGAGGGAAAGAGGGAGGCAGGAGAAAGAGGGAGAAGACTTGAGAAGTTAGACAGAGGAGTTCTTGAGATAATTCTTCAACCCTTTTCTTGTTTTTCTCCTCTCTATTTATAGTTTTAGTTTCTCGTCTCTTACTACTTATTACATTTGGATGATACATTTGCCTCATGGTGTATTACGTTGGATATCTTGATTTCACATTATTATTCTTACTCATATGTCATGGCGGTTATTTCTGTTATAGACGGGATGAGTCGTTCTCCTTGTCTGTGTTGAGCAATTTCTCTGTTGTATATTGTTATTGGGAAGTTCTTTACTGTTTATTATAAGTTCTCTGTTGTAAAAGCTGATGTTGCTATTAGATTTGGTTCCTGCTTTCTGTGAGAATTGTAGTCTGTTGGATTTCTGTAAGGGTTGTTCCTTTGTGATATTATCTTGTTGTTGCTTTGGGGATATGGATTCATATCAATATCACTTAATTTAATGTCAGACAAAAATATTATTATTAGTATTTCTTAAAATAAAATACCCCTTATAGAAAAAATGATATATATATATATATATATGTTGGATATATAAATACATAAAATTATGAGATATGTGTGTAAATTTTTTCATAATATAATATTTAAATTATAATAAAAATTAATATCATGCATTTAAAACACATTTTTATTAATAGTAAATTAAGTAAATAATCACAATTTTTTTAATAGAGTGTCAACTTAAATGAATTTTAATAGTATATAAAAATATTAGCTTCTTCTGTGATCAGAATTTCGGTGTCAATGTGTTCTAATTTTAAAATTATCAGATGCATGATATAATAATAAGGCATTTTTTCATATATATAATGTATAATTCTTATATATTTATATATTCAATATCAAAATTTTAATATATATATATATATATATATATATTTAAATATTGTATTTATAAATACATAAAAGTTATGAGATATGTGTAAATCTTTTCATAATATAATATTTAAATTAAAATAAAATTTGTTTTTAATAAAAATTAATATGATGCATTTAAGACAAACTTTTTATTAATAATAAATTTAATAAATAATTATAGTTTTTTAATGGAGTGTCAACCTAAATATTTTTTTAATAGTATATAATAATATTAGCTTTTTTTCGTGATCGAAATTTTTTGATCCCTTAAAAAAAACAGGTGTCAGTGTTGTTGGGTGGGACCGTGTGCTTTGGCCATCCCATATTCTGTTTGTCACACGCAAATCAAGTTAGCTGATTATTCAAAAAAAAAAAAAAAAAATCCATGTTATCCTCTTATCTTACTGCAGAAAAGAATAGGAAAGGAAATACCTCCTATTATTTTCTTTTCTTAACTGCGAAACGAACATACAGAGAGAGATGGACTCAGATTACGGCGTGCCTCGTGAGCTCTCCGATCTGCAGAAGAAGCGAACCCTTTACAGCCAGAGATCCCTCCCTGTCTCGAGGTCTCGCTTTCCCATATCTCATTCTCTCCCTTGTGTTAGTATTTCGGCTTTCCTATGATTCTTCTCACATCATGTCGATCCCTTGATCGCTAGTGTGCTGTTTGATTGAGTTGCCTCATTAAATTGTTCGTGTCGTTTCGATCAGATGGTTGGTTCGTTTGTTTTCTGGATCTGGCTTTGTTTGGATCTGAGTGAGCTCTGCGGCTTTGACTCTCTTTGACTGTTGGGAGATTAATGCGATTTTTTATTTGTCTTTTTTTGTTTTAGCACTCACATTATTGCTTTTATTGGCTTCATGTTAGGAAATGAGATTGATTGGAATGTGCAAGCTCGAAGTTCTTTGTTCTTTTTTTTTTCATTTGGTTCTTCTGTTCTAGTTGGACAAACAGGAATAATGCTTCTTCGGATTGTTCAACACAACGCCTTAGCTATCAGAAGAGGGGTTTTGTCTAGAAGAATGGTTTTAATCCTTTGAAAACTTGAAATTGTATTATTGGAGATGTGCTATGAGGGTGTAATACTTCCGGTAGTTAGTGTGATCTTGCTGCTTGGAAGAATCACTTTTTTTCCCCTAAAACTGTATTTTTGTGATGAATTAAAAAATATTTATATGTTTCCAAACATTTATTTTATATAAAATATGCAGAAAGTGGGGCCTGTTAGACTACAAGTAAGATTTAGTAAATCCTAGAAGTATTAAATCTTTATGATTGTTCAGAATGGTAGCTGTTAAATCGGGTTAAATCTGCCAAACTGTTTGACTGTAGATTTAGGGTTTAAATGAGTAGGAGATTTAATCAATAACTCAATTTGATGATAGGATGTCGTGTGAAGCCTAGTCTGATAAGAAAAACGCCAAAAAGACATCAGTTGGATAAATACAATAATGATAGCTAATACTCTATCAAGAACACAATCATTAGTAATTTTAAGAATCATTATTAAATATGAATCTACAAAATGCATGATCAACAATTCAAGCAGACATTAAAATGTAATATTATTAAGATGACTAACATAAAACCATAAGTTATTGAATATGATATAAGACCAAAAGTCGCATTCAAAAGTGCATTTCCAAAACTCATAGGACTCACTTTCTATATAAGATAGGGCGTCAATTACTCTTAAAAATTACAATAAACTAATATAAGTGGATTCTCAAATGTCACCACCATGAACATGATGTTCATATATCTTATCTTTGATTGCATGTCTCCCTACATTCCCAACAAATGACTAATGACAAGCAAGAGGCATTGACCCTCCTCATGCTGGTACAAGGAGCCACTGAACTCACTGATCTTTGCACCACAAGCTACTTAGGTGCCATAAACTCCAAGCTTTATGCCCTCAAAAATAACATTTTTTGGCATATATTTTCGATGATTGTAACTTGCAGTTGCTTGTAGCTAAAGTGAAAGCACAAATTCTTGTAACTCAGTGGCATTTAGCAGGCAAGTCAATGCATATATCAAGGTTTGATGATTAATTAGAAAAATGATTAATTTGTTATTTGATGGAGAATTCTGATGTTGTCATAGTTGAAATCATTTTTACAAGTTTACTGTACTAGATAAAATAAATTAATGGAGATTTTTTTTTGTAATAAAGGACGCTTGTTTTTAATATGCACATTACGTTAGTTTCTATTTATTTGAAAACAAGGATGATTGAAATTTTACAGTTATTCTTTAATTATCCCTTTATTGATCTCCTTATTGGTAATTTCTTTTCTCTTCATCCCCCTCATCACCGCATTGCCCTTCCCAACTTTATGGCTTCATGCTAGTAGACTATTAATGCCCCATTCAATTTTGGGTAATTTTTTTAGGGAAGAGTCTAAAGATAGAGATATTCACACATTTCTAGAAGCATAATCTAACATCAGTGAGACATTTCAGGGGAACAAAGCTTTTGAGTTTCTTCTGTTTGAGTCATACAACTAAGTATTACATACCCAAATGGAGATCAAACAGGATGTAGTTTTGCATTATTGCTCTTTGGCATCTTATTCAGTATGACTTTTATAAGAGGAACTCAACCATTTGCTCCTCTTTATAGAGATTATTTTATATTTATAAGCTGTCTTCTGAATGCTCACCATCTTAGGGATGAATTGCTCTAGGACGCTTCTCTAAGGACATGCCATGTTGCTTTATATATGGTAGGACATTAGAGGAGGGATCTTCCTTCTTAGTGATGATGAAGACTAGTATGTTTTATTTATGATTTTCAAGCATATTGTTTCGTCAAAAGTCCCTTTTAAGATGATTGCTGTCAATGTTGATGATGCTTATCCATGCTTGCTTGAAGTATGCTATTTTAATTGTTGAAGAAGTTTTGTGGACTATACTGATGATGTCCTATATGTCCTTTAACTATTATGTTAACTAACTTTCGATATTTCTGGTTCCAATCTTCATTTGAGGTGGGTTGAAAAGAGCAATGCAAAGGTCTGCAAGTCTATGGGCTGATTGACTGTCATAATGAGATGTTCCCACATGTTTATTTGGAAGCTTCATTCAGGAGTGTCCCATGTTTGGAAGTGTTTCTCAAAATCCATTTGGGAGTACGCCGTGTCCTGTCGTGCAATGAAATGGTTAAGCAATTTTATTATTCTAACCTGAGCATATACTTTTGTTCCATCTTACATACCTGGGTATTATGTCGCTTATTTATCACATCTTATCCCTACTTGGCTTAGTTATCTCATTCAACAGGAATGATAATTCATAAATGTTTTCACATGTTCAATTTGGATAGTTTCTCAAGAGGGTATCATATTGTATTGTCCACATCAGCTACCCTCATTTTGAATCCCATCCAATGGAGAATGTGTTTAAAATGAAGTTGTTCTTGTGTTTGCTTGCTTCTATAGGTTTATCTATGATTATCAGGTTTTCTTTGCAAATGAGTTCTGGTAAGGTCCACAAATTGAGCATTTTTTTAGATCAACATCATCAACTAGTGTGACTAGGACCAATCTAGCACATTTTCCTTTTGGCTCAACCATATCCACCTTCATGCATTCTTTTTAGATAGGCATGACCTGAAAGAGGCTTTTGTTTGCTAGTTGTTTATGGACAAGCATGCTAGCTATTATGATATGATGATTTTCTACTTTTTTTACTTGGATTATATGCATTGGTTTGACATAGTTTTTTATTGATGAAAGTCAACTTGCCTAGCAAATCTTTTAGTGATTCAATTTTTTATTTGTCAATCCATGTGTTCATTTTGATATTACTAGTGGAGGATATATAGCTTGAATATAAGTATTGATTTGACCTCCATATATGTGTCATAAATTCGAGTCAGCCAAGTTGAATTGACGGCGGTTTGATCTTTAGAGTGCAAATGCTCAAAATGAGCGTCGTGAAAATGGTGAAAGCCCCGTCGACGAACTTTTCATCAGCGGTGACCTGATTTTGATGATCGATCAAATCAATCGATCGTTCAGCGAATTAAAGGTTAATAGCTCCCTCAAATAAAACATTATCAATGGATCATGCGCATCACGTCAATATTCAGTAATGCTCTTCTTTGGTCTCATTGTAAAGCGGATTGATTGACATCATCACGTAAATCAATCGTTTTCAAAAAATCGAAATCAATTATAGGAATCGATAAAAAAAAAAAATATCTAAATAATCTTAAAATAAAATCTTTCAAAACTCGTTGGATCTCTCGCGTTAGCTCTCACTGGGCTTGCACTTCTGCATATGCTCTTTTGCTCTCTCCTTCTTTCTCCCTCTCCTCACAACAAGTCCCTCCTTTCTCTCTCTCTCACCACAAAACCTCTCTCTCTCTCTCTCCATGAAGCAGGTAGGCATCTCCCTCCTTCTTCTTTCTTCCCTCTTCTTCTTCTTCATCTTCTCTTTATCTCTCAAAACCAAACCGCTTCCATTTCTTCTCTCGGTTTTCATCTTCCTTCCATTTCTTCCCTCATCTTTTTGCTAAACCGGAAAATTTCTTCTTCCATTTCTCTTATTTTCTCCCAATCCGAAATTTCCGATTTCTTTTTGTCGCAACCGGAGAGGAACACCGTCATTAGGTTTTCTCTTGGTTTTCGGCATCTCCCTCTCTGCCCCTTTCAATTCCCTTTCTTTTTGCCGCAACCGAGAGACAACTCCGTCATTAGGTGGGTTCCTCTTGGTCTTCCATTGTTTTCTTTTCTTCTTCACCTCATTAATTCTAAAAGGAAAGAAATGATTCAAATAATGCAATTTTATCATTCGGTTGTAAGTGAATGTGTAAACAAATGTGATGTGATTGTGTATATGCATATCTTTCTCTGCGGGTTTGAAGGCCATTGTTTCATTAGGGACGAGGATGAATCATTTGCGGTGTCGCGTATTTCGTTATCATTAGAGGCGTCGAGTAAGCATCTATAGATGTCATCCTCCCAGTTGAAATGTTCTTGGGAATTTGATTTTTTGGACTTAGAAAGAAAGAAAGAAAAAGAGATAATCAAAGAGTTTAAATGGAATTAAATAAAGACTTACATCAAAATTTTGATCACAACAAATGTGAAGTTACAAAACATAAAATAAATATAAGTGCTGCGTGCTAAATTTGAAAGGAAGAGTTATATTAAGCCAAATAACTCTATTGGATAGGAACAAGTCATTCTTATGAATCTCTCTATGACTCATTTCAAATGATTGAGAAAGAGGAAAAGTTTTGTAGGAGGTTAGGAATGAGTTTAAATGGCTTCTTAACAAGCATAAAAGAGAGTCATTACTGATCATTATAATTACTTTCTGATTCACTTTGAGATAAATAAAATATTTTGTATGAATACATAGTTTAACTATCTTAAGTCTATAAGAAGCTTAAATGTGCATCCACAAATTAAGGAGGTTGATTAAGTGGTTCATAGAGCACAAATTATATGTATTGATTCCTAATAAATGGTGGAATATCATATATTAAGTCAATTGGAATAATCCATGACTGAATATACATATGCTTACAATAGAAATGAGTCATTATTGAGTGCAACAAGTTCTCTAATAAATAATAGACCTTCAATCAAATTGAGAGAAGTCAAGTTATTAGAATTATGCGATAAATTCGAAGGCTTGTCAATAAACATAAGAAATAGATGTGAATCTCTAAAACCCAAATACTAAAGAAGCAAATATGAATCGCGTTGTGCTATTCCAAACTGCAATATAAGTCTAAAACGTCTTACGTCTTGGATTAGCATTGTCTGCAGCGAAATGTTAATTAAAGGCGTTCTTAAATATACCATGGTATTTATCTTTGAATGCTTAAATTCAAGTATAAGATCTTTGCGGGTTGTATCAGGTTTAGTCTTAGGGGTAGTTGTTAACAAAAAAAAAATTATTATAAGAATTTCCTTATAAAATATCGAAGCCATTACGTATGTAATGATCATCATGTTAGGAAATAGCGAGTTGTGAGTCTGTTCAATATATTATTGATCACTTAACCGATGATAGTTGTGTTGAATGGTGATTTCAACCAGAGGGGATATTTTCATTAATATGTGATTCTAATTTCAAATCAAATTAACTTAAATCAGGTGTCAATCTAAAAACAGTTTAAATGAAATACAATCAATCTATTACATGTTTGAGTGAAATTCTCTTCAAAAATCGAATCAAGTATTTTGTTATATTCATCTCAATCAATCTCTCATGCGTAAGGATGTGACGTGTCCTATATTGCGTGACTTGGCCGAAGAACAGAGATGATCACGATTCGAGTCCGATCGATGGTTTAGCCAGTAAGACTCCATTATTATGATCACGATCGTAGCCCGTATGCTTTTCAATAGCTCTGCCCTTTGAGTTGTGAATCATAGGGTATACTTGATAGGGCAAAAAAATCCTCTATCAGTTAAGGTAGACTTAAGTGTCTCTTGACAAACATCATCCACAGATTCTGAGGATTTCTTGGGCGGCGTGCTTGTCGTTCTTGATAAGGATTCTTGGTCGGTTGATTATTCATCTTTAAGTAGGTAGGGATCGCGTGAGGGATAATGATAAGATCTAGATGCGACGCGTCATCATTCAACCATCCGCTTTAAGCTAAAATGATGAATTTCATAATCTCAAAATTTAAATTTCTATGTTCTTATATCTTCGCATTAAGTGACTAACATTAGCTTTTAATCAAAGTTTTCTCACTTATTGGGAGGGTAATTAATTATAGGGGCTTGCATAGAAACCTGAAACTAAATCTAAAGTCCTCAACAAATGAGAGCGAAATCTCTGGGTAGTGTCTTATCTACTTGTCATCTGCTTACGAAAATTACAAATCACCTCTCTTCTGAATGTGTCGAGGGTTGGTGTGAATTTTGGTATAATTTTGGCGACTCCGCTGGGGATAAGATTCTCTTTCCATCTTTGGTTAGTCTATATATATAGTAGCAACAAAATATTTAAAAATTCAAAACAAAAAATGGTGATTTAAATGTGTAATAAATTCAAATTATTAGCATGAGGCTACGTGTCGAATGAATTATTACGTAAGTATCTCTTTATTACATTGTTATTTTGTTCTGTAGTACCTCTGTATTTTGAAAGTAAGGGGTGAAATAATAATTAGTAATTACTAATCCCACTTTTCATTTTTATAGAATGGATTCTGAGAGACTCTTTCATTTTCTAGAGTGGTGTGAACATCTACCCATGCGTCATCAACACGAGAGGCGTTGACAATTCAATTTGGTAGCTTGAATTTCGTGCCATGACTCTTGAAGTACCCATGCGTACACTCATCGAGGCCATCTTTGGAAGGCCTCAAATTCTTGAAGCTATTGGTCATGCTCAAGGTTCGTGACCAACTTTGTTAAGGAGTTCTCCTTCGAAAATTTCGATTTTAAAACATTAGGTCAATCGAAGTGATGAAAGAAGCGTCGATTGGCGTGTCTTTAATACCTCTTGGTACCACTGCTTCGCCGATTGAACCTTTTGAACCAAGAAAGCATGGTCACGAAGCTTCCTCATCAGGAAGCAAATTTACCAGAAGGCAGAGAAGAAGAAGAAATCGGGGCTCAACAGATCTCATTGAGACTGAGTGAAGCAATCTGTCTCGAGCGAGTATTCTTACCCATAACAACTTTGACAATCTAAAGTGGGTAAAAAATAATAGCTCTATTGGTGAGCTAAAGCTGTCCTTCTGGACTCAACTACGTTAAGCTCCACCACCACAGAGGAGGCAGCCTGAAACAGTCTGCCAGAATACACAACGTTCTTAAAGTAGCCAAGGATAGAAGCTTAATGAAAAGAAAATTTCAGAGGCCTGTGGTGATCAAAAATACTGTAGCTCCACTAAGGAGGTTGCCATCTCTTATGATAACTAATCATCGAGCCAAGTATGCTTCGCACGGTGAGCATCAGAATGTGACACTTGGATCGTGTGTCCAAGAATCCGTTGCCGAAAGGTCCCAGTGAAAGGATAAACAGATATGGAGGCCAAGATCCCGTGATGAAACCCCAAAGAATAGAAGAGGTGTGACATCATGGAAATCTACCTCAAAATAACTCATCGGATGTGGATACCCAAAGAAGGGATATCAGATGAAACATGATAATTGACACGGAGAATCCTCAGGGATCTCACCATCAATATTCACCAAAATGTTGACTTTGATGTAGTCCTTTAAGGAAGAAGTGTTTGTTGTATATTGAACCGAGATCCAGGAAGCGTCGATTAGAAATTCATATGCAAAAAAAGGTGATGGAGAGGATCTTGAAGTAGAAGTCATCATATGGAGATATAGATGAACTTTTTAGGCATCATCGAACATGGATCAGGGAACTGAACACGAATTGAGGTTTATGAAGAAGAGTCTTCGAAGCAAGTAGAAGATGAATCTTACGTCTTTCAATGAAGAAGTAGGCCAAAATGAAAAAGAGATCATAGGTGTTGAAGGCTGTACATATGGTTGAATCGAAAATGATCGATAGTCACGCTTTTATACTCATCGTCGTTCGGTCTTGACATGCCCACAAATGCACAAGGAGAAGGACTCAAATTTTTCTCGAAAATGAGCGAGAGAAGCGAAACAACAAGAAATATAGGAAGAAGAATTTGTACTGACGTTTGTGGTAGAAAGCAAAAGAGAAATTGATGTCAAATGGAAGTCAAAGAGGAAATTGTATATTTTGATACAAGATGAATGATATGATGATACAAATGAATATCATGATGGATATCTTTGTAGAAAAATATCATATCAAATGTTGCACTATCTTGTCACGCTAATCAATGACTAATAATCAACATCTACCCGTCACTCTGTACCTCAAGCTCTTACGATATACACGGCGAGGAATGAAGTTAACCAACTACCTCAGCCGATAATTCAAAATCTTGCTAGCACACCTGGAACGATAATAGCTGCTCAACTAGAAATAATAATTAATAACAAGATAAAGGCAGTTATAGCTTCAAAGCAAGCTGAAAAGTTGGTGAGTAAGGGTCGCCCTTACCCAGCTGAATATGATCAAGTGTCGTACTCGAAAGATTACTCAGTACCGAAATTTAATATTTTCAGTGGGCTTAAGTAAAGCAACATCTAGCCCAATTTAAGGCTACTTGTGGTAACAGGAGGAATGATCTACTTTTAGTCGATTTTCGATGGCGACATCACTTTTCAGTGTAAGAATTGTCAAATGATTAGTTAAAATTTTCTTTGAGTTAGAGACAATATTATGAAGAGGTTATAGTCTGTAGAAAATAACAATCGTTGATCTTGTCTTTGCTAAAAAGGAGAAAAGATGAGTCAGTGACAAAATTCATAAGTCGTTGGCATAAGTATGAAGTGTGAGCAATAATTGGAAGAAGAATATGTGATCCAATTCTAATGAGCAATATGGATGATAAGATGACATCATTTTATGTATGGCGTCGATTGCAACATTCAAGACTTGCTTGATAGGGTGGCTAAATCGAAAAAGTTGAATGTACAAGTAGAAATCTATCTGAGATAAAGCAAGGAGAAACAAACCTTCAAACTAAAGAAGAAATGAAACTCATGCGCTTCCTTATAATGGTGAAAAGCGGGTGATATATAATGTGGATAAAGAAAACAACCAATGTACAATGATGATAAGGAAAGAAACGCATTATTCTAATTCCGCAGTCAAAATTAGTATTGGAAGGCAATGATAAACCTCGACTTTTCCAAGTGGTGGAAGCGTCAAAATAAGCAACAACGAGATGATGGCGAATATGGATCTCTTAAGGAAAAGATGAACAAGAATATTCTTTTAGAAGGGATAGTGTGGCCAAATTATTTTTGAGTAGTTAAAGGCTGTTACAATTACTAGAAATTAAAAGGTCGAAGAAGTTGATTAGTCGATTCAAATACTTGTCTATCATGGATGATCGGTCATCACATTGAAGGCATTATATCTTCAAAGATTGGCTAGAAAAGAAGTATCGATGGGGTGAATTTACATTATCTGATAGTGTTCTAGTCAAAAAAAAAGTCTACAAGGATGATTACGTCCTCTTCCATATCGTCCATTGAAGACAAAAGAATTAGTTGGTGAAGAATGGGAAGCGATTAATCTCAAAAGGCGTGAAAATATTGTTAAAAAACATCCTCAGTGTTAAATGAAAATCACCGCTTAAACCTATATTGGACTTAAAATAGATACTAAACTAAAGTATTTGGGCTTCTCAGCGTTCGATAAGACTTTTATCACGCGATATGAGGAGCATCCCAGCATGCTCATAAATCAAAGAAATTGGCTAAGAAAAGAAGATCAAGAAGAGAACTAATAACTCAAAAGATTATTAATAATTTAGATGAGTATCACCAGCCGCCATGACAACCATTTAGGCTTGCAGACTTTATGCCTAAACTTCGTATTATTGAATCGGATGAAGAAGATAATGGTGAATCTTGTCCAGTAGAGATATGCTGAATCATTTATGTGATATCAGATGTTTTTCTGCATCAGTTACTCCAAAATGACAAGGGTAGTCAGACAGATTCTACAAACTCATCAAAATTTTTATCAAGAAAACAAGAAAAGCCTGAAGAGTTGATATCTGAATTTTGTTTCATGACTCAACAAGAAGATGACAGTTCAGATAAAGATTTATGTTTTCCCGACGGAGAAGAATCAGATTCATCGATATCATCGTATGAAATATATGAAGTTGAAAATAAGTCTAGCCCTTTTAATCTTCTTTCAAAATAAGAAAGAAATTTGAAGAAACTATCTTTTTAGAAGAATCTGAGCAAGATAAGGTGATTCAAGTTCAGCTGAGAAGCGGTAAAGTCTTACCATCTTCATCAAAGAAAGGAAATGCAAATAAAGATAAAGGCAAATAAATCGAGGTCAACGAAGATATCATTCCCAAAAATCCTAAACTAAAACCTAAATCAAGTAAAAAGATAGATTATAATATTTTATCATATTTAAGAAAGATCCCTGCACAACTGAGTGTGTATGAGGTTCTCTTGATGTCAAAAGAACTCCGAGAAACTTTGATACAGGCTCTCAAAGATCCGGAGAGTTATGAAACTTATTTTGCTGAAAAATGCATAATTGAATCATTGCAAACTCAAGATCTCCCGATATTATATTTTGAAGAGGATCTTATATTGAGATGATCACCTCTATATGTTATTGCAGAGAGTGATGGCATCTCGTCGGTCGAATATTGATTGATCCGGGTTATCAATCTTATGAGTCTAAAAGTATTAAGAGGATTATCATTTGATATCTAACATCTTGGTAGAGATAAGTTGATGATTCCTAGTTTCAATGAAAAAGAGCATAAAATCCAGGGTTCTTTGATTCTTTCGCTCAAGTTTTGAGATTTATATACAAAAGCTAAATTTCATGTAATCGATGCCGATACATTATTTAAAGCTCTCTTGGGTCTGTGCATGAGTATGACATGAGATCATCAGTATGCATTTCGTGTATGAAGTACCTGAAAGATGGAGAAGAATTCAAAATTTCTCGCAACCTACAATCATTCTCCGTCTATGAAGTAAAGATCTATGAAGATGCAAAATATTTCATCCCTAAAGAGCCTAAGCTAACAGAGCCTCTTGAAGTGGTAGCATCCATTTGAGGAACTAAAAATAATTTCACGTGAAGAGCGAAGCAAGAGGAAGAAAGAAGGCAATGCCGACTCTCCCTAAAACACTTGATTCTACACCTAAATCAAGAAAATCAGTTCCTCATTTGGAAAACGACTTACAATAAGAAGAAGATATTCTTGTCAAACCTAAGAGAACTTATAAGCTTTCAAGAAAGGCAAAGAATGAAATAAGTGATTTTGATTTAGGCTATGATTTTGAATCTACTTGTGGAATAGAGTTGGATGTTGCATCGAAGGATATATCTTACTTGGTAGATGACTCCCTCAAAATTATACCCATCCCACAGTAGTACTTCAAAGAATTCACTCCACTAGAGGTCTATAATATTGAAGAATTGATAACATTCTATATGCCATAGTTGAGTGAGAGTTACGGAACAAGAATTCTATAAATTTGAAGAGTCTCAGCCTCATAATTTTGATCGACCTACTCAATATGAAAATTCTGATAAGATAGTGCCAACAAGAATACTAATATACTATCCACAGAAGTTGAGAAGAATGATGCATAAGCTTGGAATTCATATTGGAACTACTAAAATAGAACTCAAATTTTTTAACAGGGATGTGCAAAGAAGTCCTCAAGCATCACGAAGAAGTGATAAGTTTATCACTAAAGGTATTGGGTTCATTCACAAATCTCATCAAGATAAAATTTCTTATAATATAAGAGAAGCTGAGATCTAAACTAATAGCGACGAAGAAGATGATCTCTATGAAATTCTTCTTACAAATGATGAAACAGTAGAAGCCAAGCCTGCACTTGAAGATCTCGAAGATGGTAGACAAACAACTATTATAGATGAACTCAAAGAAATCAACCTAGGAACTGAGGATGATCCACGTCCAATTTTTGTCAGTGCCCTTTTCACGATGAAAATTGAAGAGCTAAAATATACTTTGTGAATTGAGGATTGCTTTGCACGGACATATTCTGAAATGTCAGGTTTATCCCCTGATGTAGCAAGCTCATAAACTTGTTATTAAACCAGATGCAACGCCTGTTAAGCAAGCTCTTTGGCGAATGAGATTAGAGATCGAAGAGCAGATAATTGCAGAAACTAAGAAGCTGATTGAAGCAAGCTTCATCTGGGTGGAGAAATATGCGGATTGGATAGCCAACATTGTCCCAGTTAGGAAGAAGAATGATCAAATTTGTCTCTGCATTAATTTTCGGGGCCTAAATAAGGCGTGTCCAAAAGATGACTTTCCTTCGATGCTTACTACTAGTGGACAATACTTCCCTATGATATGTTCTCATCATGGATGGATCATCGGGATATAATCAAATCAAGATGATACATGAAAATGAAAAATATATATCATTGAACACTTATTAGCATCTACTTCTACGTATGTTTTTGGTTTGAAAAAATGAGCTACATACCAAAGAGCCATGACACGTATTTTTGATGAGCTGATTCACCAAAAGGTGGAATAATATGTTGACAATTTGGTGGTGAACAGCTTAAATCGTGAAAATCATTTTGAAGACCTGAGAATTGTATTGGAGAGAATAAAAAAATATGATCTCAAGATGAATCCTCTAAAATGTGCATTTGGTGTGTCCTCCGAAAAATTCTTTGGGTATATTGTACGTCACAGAGGAATTGAACCTGTTAAAATCAAGACAATTGTGGAGATGCTTCTACCGAAGAGTTTGCGTTAGCTCCGTTCTTTACAAGGACAGCTTGCATTCATCCGTCGATTTATATCAAACCTATTAGGACGCTGTCAACAATTTGTGAAGTTGATGAAGAAAGATGCTCCATTCAAATGAGACAAAGGTCGATAAGCTTGATAGCATTAAAAGCTACCATTCTACCAATTCTTGCGGCCTTTACTCTGAAGCCCCTCATTTTATACAGCTGCATTAGAAGAGTCCTTGGAGCATTATTGACACACATGAAGAAAAAATAAAGAGAACACTCTTTATTATATCGTCGAAGACTAATATGGCAATGAGATACCCTCCAGATAAAAACTATTTGGCATTGATCTTTGCGGTCAAAGTTCGTTCTATATGTTATTTCACAAAATCACTCTCATCTCAAGATCGATCCGTTGAAATACTTGATAAGATCGGCGTTGAAGTCGGCTTGTGAGATGGTGGTATTGCTTATTTGACATCATCGTTTTGAGCGGTGATGGGACAAGTCTTAGATTTTCTAGTTGCACATCTCCACCACGGACTCTTCTCTTAATGACAATTTGCAGATGAGCAAATTATGCTCATTCATGAAAAAGAAAAATCATAAATTTGAGAAATATACTTTGATGGAGCCATCGATCAAACAAGTCCAACCTCTAAATTTTCCAAGGGCAAAGCGAGGAATCGACATCGTCTTCATAACACCGAAGGAGGGATAATGAGCGATCATATGGGTCGGCCGGCGAACTAATAATGAAGGCGAGTATGAAGCATTGGTAGCGGCCTTGAAGAAATTTTTTCATAGGCATTCAAAACTTGCATATTTTAAGCGATTCTTATTATAAATCAAGTACTTAGCATCTATAAAATCAATAAGCGTTAGCTTTTTATCACTAGTTCTCGAGCTTATGAAATAAATACCAAATATCACATTAACTTCGAGTCTCGATTCGAGAATAAAGATTAGCAAAATTAGTTAAGGAAATGATAAGTATGAATGGTGATTACGTCATGATCGGGATATTTACTGAGTCTTAGAGCCGACAAAGTATCGTCGCATAGAGGGGTTATCAAATTTGACTATACGATGTGACTCAGATTGCTCCTCAACTCCCAAAATCAACAAGTTGTATCGAGAAGAGTTAAACTCATTGCTTGAGAAAAGTAATGAGAAGTCTTTATTATAGAAGCGTGATTGAAACAACCCTTCAAACTTTAAAGAGATTACCAAACAATAAATCACTTGTCACCAAATCAAAAAAAGAATGTTGTGCATGCTTTAACAACATTTTATATCGTAGATCCTTTGAACAAATGTTCTGATACTAAATGCGGATGATCTTGTAAAGTGATGGTTGAAGTTCATGAAGGACTTTGTGGTGCACATCAGTTGGTCAGATGGCGGTAAAGATCAAAATGATGGATTATTATTGGTCAAATGATGATGAAGGCTGTATCGATTATCTTAGAGGTGTCATGAATGTCAATACATGGGAACATAATCCACCAACCTCTAAGTCCACTATACCCACAATAGCATCTTGGCCTTTTAAATCTTTACAGATGTAATTGGACCAATTGATTTCATTCGTCAGCTGGACAGCTTCATCCTGCCATTGTTATTTTTTTAAGTGGTTTGGCTACCCCATTTAAAGAAGTTCGTAGAGTTGTGGTGAAAATTTTAATTTCTTTAGAGAATAAGATATATACTTCCATCTTCACTCTATACGGGATAAAAGGAGGATAAAAATATATATCTCTTCTTTTTATGCAATTTTTGATACTTGAGGGTGATTGGGTACGACATTGAAGAGAGATGTACTATCTCGAAAGATAGAAGTCATCACCCTGATAATAAATCACTCCTAGGACTCACAGAATGATAAGTGCGTATGCAAGATTCTTCCTATTTTACATAAAAAATAAAGTTTATTTTAAGCAGGAGTTAAGTTCCTACAAGGCAAGCCATAGTTAATTACATCACAGGAATGAGATTCCAGGAATGTTCTCGATTAAAGTAAATGATCGTTGTCTCCAAAGATTTCAATAGGTAGGATTATTAATCGATTAGTTTATTTCGGAAGATCAAATAAGATTGATTAAAGAGAGGGAGTTATTATTGAAGCCAAATGAAGATAAGTAGGTGATGCCGATCTTGAAAAACGAGCATCTGTATTATGATTGAGCTTTACATTTTGAAATTGATTTAATTTGTTTGAGTTAATTTTTTATAGAAATTTAGAGTTTATGATTCCATAACACAAGATTATATAAATGTCTTAATTTTTAAATTAGGCAATTTTATAAACTTAATTAGGTGATTAGTTTAAAAAAATTTAAAATAGGCTGTGGTGTCGTGGTAGGATGCGGATCGGTCGACGATTGAGATGTTCCTTTAATTTTTTTAAAAAAAATTAAATGGGCAGTCCACATTTTTTCGAGAGGAAAGATTCAACTGGGAATTACATAAAAATTCAAAATAAATTTATATATAGAATATAATGAGAGTGTTTGATATTATCAAAAAATAATATATTCTTATATTATGGCAAAAAAAAAAAAAAAAGCAGTTTGTCATGATATATTTAATTTTTCTTGAAGTCGCGTTGCAACTGCTGTCAGGCGAGATTCGAAAGTTGTCAGGAAGTTGTAGAGTATTTATTATCTATCGGCGATACCGCCAAACTCGGCTGTGAGTCGATATGGCTAAAAATGAGGGTTCGTCAATATCTTTGATTTTCTGTGAAGTCACATTTCAAACTTTCAGGGACGAGATTCGTCGAAAGTTAACATTAAAGTTGTAGAATTTTTTATTATCTTTCCAACGATACAAAAGCAGAAATCCGACACGATGAGTCGGATATACCAAAATATGGATCTTTTATTTATTTTTTAAAAAAAATTAAAGGGCGTCGCGGTCGGCCAGGCGTGGCCTGGATCTCGGTCACGATCGCCGTGACCATTTTTTAAATTTTTTTAAAATGGCTAATCACTAATTAAGTTTATAAAATGGCTTTAATTTAAAATTAAGTCTAGAAATCACAAGGTGAGTATTTATGCTTATGACCATACATGGGAGAAACTCACTTAAGTAGGAGTTTTGGCGGGTAGCACTAATTTAAGGTGAAAATATGTATTTGGTTTTGCCCACAAGAGGACAAATCACTACTTAGACTTATTTGCTTGGGGGTGGTAGACTAATTTTTTCTACGATATTAAATTCATGTAGGCAAGTTATATCTTTATCTGAGATAGTTATATTGTTATTTATTTAGAAAGAATAGTCTTTAAATTCACTCAAAGAGGTAGTTTATGTAAGAGTATGCTTGAATGACTAAACTAATGCAATTCAGTTACATTTTATTTTCATTTTGGACAATTATTTTTATTTGACTAATGAGATTTATATCAATGTATAGAAATGAGATTATTAGTCAAAATCGGTAGAAGAGAGGATATGTGTTTATATGTCTTTCAAAGAGCGAGTTTCTTTGAAGGTGAAAGCCTCCGATCAAGTGAAAATAATATGCATTTATGCGTGATGTTATAAAAGAAATACTCATCATTTAGGGTTCTTAATTCTTTTATCTTGATTTTAGCTTAAGCTTTAGATGAGGTTATGAGTTCTTTATTTTTAGTTTTGAATTATTAAATTTAATAGAAGATTTATTTTTTTAAGAGCACAATTAAATATAATACATGCGTAGAACTAGAAAAATGATGTCGTTAATGCGCTTTAAACAAATTATCAATCAATTTTAAAGTAATCAAAAGAATAAGAGGTCATTTATGGTGAGATGCCATAATCAGAAAATAAATTGGGTGGAGAACAGCGCTTATAAAACCAGATTACAAATGATTACATACTGATTAAGCGAGGAACTCATTGTTATGGGGGTCTTCAAACTTCATTTTTTCATTATTATTTTCTTCTTTCTTCTTCTTGTCTTTTTTCTTTCTTGCTTTGGTTCCTTCTTTGGATGGTTGGAAGGTGGATCTATAAAGGAACTGCGTAGTGCGTAAGATAAGTTAGCATATGCGTCTCATCCCATCTAATAACAATTATTATTAAAATCATAATTACAAAATTACATAAAAATGAAAAGTAAACTGCTAACACTTACAAAATAGAGATTAATTAAACCACAAAATCTCAGCATGTATATTGGATTTATCACGCATGGGTAGTAAGTCACACGGCCTGATGGATTATGCTTGGGGGTATAACTTGTCTGTAATAGTATTTATATTTTT